>JASTWK010000330.1:0-200018 GCA_030770225.1 Temnothorax unifasciatus
TTTCTTCGCAAACGATATTTATCGTTTAGATTTTTCGCGATATTTATTTCTAATATTACATTAAGTAAACGAAGACAGCTTAATTCTAATGACAGGAATGGGATAAACGAAAATGAAAAGGAAAAATTGTTTTATCATATTATATGCATTTATTTCTCATGTAGCGCATTATACACAATAGTATCTAAAGCGTAGACTAATAATTCACAATCAATAATTGAATTTTTATCGTAAATTCACGCAGGATTCTAACTGCATTACATTTATCGATGATACCATTTTGGCGTAAAATGCTTACAAATTGTTTAATTTTTCACTTACGCCATGAACATTTTGGCATAGTTGAAAACACACATTCTCAACGCAATGTTCTAGTTCGAACAGGAAGAGTACGGTTGACGGTTTCATGTATAAGCTGGTATCGCACGATGTCAATTTTACAATGTCTGCGTCGCATATTTTAACGAGCTCCAGATCTCGAAACGCAACGATGATGGCGTCGGTGACTGCACGAGTCGCTGAATATCTGCACGTTTTTCGATGAGAGCCGTCCACGTTGCAGAGGCAGAATTATCCGATTGCCTCGGTTATCGCCAATATGTATGTCCACAGAGGACATAGGTCCCGCGCTGATTCCAACATCCAAAAATTTATATGCTGTCGATGTCAGGCAAATCTCCTTCCCAAAATACGTGGCGTGTGGCGGGGTTTATCAAAACTGAAAATACAATTAATATTTATAAAAGTTTTTTTGCACAAGTATATACGAAAATTAGCGGTACTTACTCATTGTGCTGTTTCTCGCACGTTTCATTCTGAATCGGAACGTAGTAGTTCGCACCGTGAGCATTCATCGTATCTAGAGGCTGTTTGCGACGTACTCGAACCGTATCAAACTCTTGACTGCACGCGCTAGAATCCTCGTAGACCATTTATACGTACAAAAATGCGAATCTTGCAAATTGCGCCAATGTACGGCTGCTGCATGGTGACCACCACCACAATCCACATAATGTGATTTCTTTGTCAAGAACATGATTAGATCACCTCATCGGGCAATAGCATCAAATATGATTTTTTCAAGAACATGTCGCGACGTGTCTCGCGATGATTTCATCGAACACGTGCAAAACTGCAAATTTTGCATTTTTCTGGTCGATGTACGGCTGCTGCATTGATACAGATCAAATCACCGAAAGTCACGTTATTGTTTTCAAGAACATGTCGCGACATGATTTCATCGAACACGTGCAAAACTGCAAATTTTGCAATTTCGCATAGGTCAATGGTACATTATTGATATCAAGAACATACGTGTCTCGCGATGATTTCATCGAACACGTGCAAAACTGCAAATTTTGCAAATAGCGCCGATGTACGGCTGCTGAGATGAAATTAAATATGCTAGCAAACAATGCATCATTAGTAGAATATAAATTGACGAATCTGGGCAATACGCTCAGTAGTCGAGAATTGGAAGTCGTGAGTACAATTGTGTAAGAAAGAAGATCGTGCAATAACATGGAGCAAGAGTTGTTGGAGCAATCCGCCCTTTTAAATTCGTGGGAAGAATTTACCGCGTGGGAGCAACGATGCGACGAGTTTATCGAATCGTTGGAAGAACAAAGCCGAATTAAACGGCCACGATTATCGATCGGTCTCAAACAGTCGTTGATTGCTTGTATCGCACGACTCGAAGGTCTGAAAGACTCGGTACGTCAACGTTTCGTGCATGTGGGTGCCGGATACAGTGCGAGTGAGACAGGACTCAGATGGCGCGAGATAGATACGGCTTTTGAAAGTCGTATACTGACCGGTGTGGTGATAAATTCGAACACACATCGACCCACGTCAATTTCTCAAAGATGCGAGAGACATTGTACTCATTCATGTGCGGAACGTCATGCAACGACACGACAATGTAAAGATAAACACAATGTTTAATGGTGAATTTGTTGCGGGTGACAAACGCGCGAATAAAAGTATCGCTACGAGAAACAGTGAACTCTTTCGTATGTCCGATCTGCGCGAGTGGTACAAGCGACGCGTTATCGAGCCTACCCTAGCATCGCTGGAGGAATTCCAGGAACGTGATAGCGGATGGGCGTTGTCGCGTATACTGAATTTGACTGTTAACGTAAACAAGTACAATCCATTGCACGCGGGGTGTTTTGTGGAAATACCGCGAGAAATTAAAATGAAGAGAGCGGTGATAAACGTGCGATCAATGGACAATGCATGTTTCGCATGGTCAGTGACGGCTGCTCTGCATCCAGCCCAAAGACATGCAGAACGGGAGTCGTCGTATCCACATTACACGTCGGTGCTAAATCTTACAAACATTAAGTTTCCAATGACGTTGGATCAAATTAAAAATTTTGAAAATTACAACGACATCTCCATCAACGTGTACGGCATCGAGAAAAAAACGAGGAACTTGCTATCGTGCCAATACGGCTCACCGACAGAAAGATGGACAGGCATGTAAATCTGCTGTACGTGCATGACGACAACGTGGGACATTTGCATGGATCAAGAACTTATCCCGCCTCGTGAGCTCGCAATTGAGCAAAAAAGAGCACAGAAATACTTTTGCGATCGGTGAGTATACGTCCTAATAAATAATAAAAATAAATCTTACTTAAAAATATATAAAAAATTTCATTATTTACAGATGTTTACACTATTTCTACACGAGCGAGAAATTGGAAGCCCACACCGTCGACTGTCTGGAGATGAACGACTGCGCGATCAAGTTACCGAGCGATAACGACAAGTGGTTGGCCTTTAAGAATCACAACAGGAAGGAACGAGTTCCGTTTATCGTATACGCCGACCTGGAATGTACCCTGGAGAAGATGGAAGCGGATCCGAACGTCCAGGTACACGTATCAACATCATCGCATAGGGTACTACGTGCGTTGCTCGTACACGACTCGTTATCAATGTATCGTTTTCGTCGCAATAAGGATTGCGTCGCGTGGTTCGCCGAGGAGCTAAGACGTTTAGCTCACGATGTAAAGACAATCTTGTCCACTAATTTGCCCATGGCGGATTTCACGCGAGACGAGTGGGAAAAGTTTAACAGCGCAACGCACTGTCACGTGTGCGAAAAACCGTTCGAGCCAGACGAGCCGACAACGTGCGAGTACGCGATCATTGTCATCTGACCGGTCAGTACAGAGGTCCCGCGCACTCAAACTGTAACTTAAATATAAAGATTCGCATTGTATTCCGATAGTTTTTCATAATTTATCAGGCTACGACGCGCATTTTATTATAACGGAAATAGCAACAGCGTACGAAGGACATGTAGACTTACTCCCAATTACAAAAGAGAAATACATTTCGTTTACGAAAAACGTTAAAAGCACCGAAGATAAAGATAAGAAAACTTGCGTTAAATTGCGATTTATCGATTCGTACAAGTTTCTCACCGCTAGTCTCGACAAATTGGCATCTTATCTTAGCAAGGATAAACTGCGAATATTGCAACGCGAATTTTGTAAATTATCAGCAGAAAATTTTGATTTGTTGACACGAAAAGGCGTATTTCCGTACGAGTACATTGACTGCGTCGAAAAGTTGGAGGACTCGTGCTTACCGTCGCGCGACTCGTTTTCAGTTCATTGACAGGTGACACCGCTATCCGAGAGGATCACGCGCACGCCGTTCAACGTCTGGCAGCGGTTCTCCATTCGATACGCTCGGTGACTACAGCGATTTATATCTCAAAACCGATGGTCTTGCTGTTGGCCGATATCTTTGAAAATTTTCGCGATAGCTGCGTCGCGCAGTTATGGACTCGATCCAGCCTATTATTATACTTCTACCGGGTTGTTACGTGGTGATGCTATGTTGAAGCATACACGCATCAATTTCGAATTGCTCACCGACATTGACATGGTCATGTTTATCGAACGCGGTTTACGCCGGCGGTTTGAGCCAATGTTCGAACCGATACGCGCTGGCCAACAACAAATACATGCAGTCGTACGCATTCCAGTCGAAACCATCATCGTATCTGATGTATTTTGACGTAAACAACTTATACGGCTGGGCAATGTGTCACCATTGCCATATGCAGATTTTCATGGGTCGACGACGTAACCAATTTTAGAATGTTACGGATATCGCGTTGGATTACTCGATAGGCTACATTCTTCTCGAAGTCGACTTGGGAGTATCCCGCAACCATCTTCACGACGCGCACACTGACCTACCGTTCTGCCCAACGCGCGATAAACCACCTGGTAAGCTGCAGAACAAGCTCCTCGCAACATTATACGATAAGAAACGTTATGTAATACATTATCCGCAACCTGCAGCAGTGTACTCGTCAAGGTCTTCGTATATCAAAGATTCACCGCATATTGAAATTCGCGCAATCTCCGTGGCTTCGCGATTATATTGAAACTAAATACGAAATTAGAACATTGGCCAAGAATGATTTCGAGAAAAATTTATACAAATTGATGAACAACGCTGTGTTCGGCAAAACCATGGAGAATGTGCGGAATCACGTTGACGTGCGACTCGTGACTCATTGGGAGGGTAGATACGGCGCGGAGGCAATGATCGCGAAACCGAATTTTCATAGCCGAAGCGTCTTTTCGGAGAATTTAGTAGCGATAGAAATGCGAAAACTCGAGGTGAAGTTCGACAAACCAATCTACGTGGGTATGTGCATCCTCGATATATCCAAGACATGTTTGTACGAATTTCATCACGAGTACATGTTACCGTTGTATCGCGAAAAGTGTAAAGTCACGTACACTGATACTGACAGTCTCATTTATCACATCGAGTGCGACGATGTGTATGACACCATGAAGCGCGACATTAATAGATTTGACACTAGCGATTACGCGGTCGATAATGCGTACGGTATCCCACTCGCCAATAAAAAAGTTCCGGGTTTGATGAAAGACGAAAACAACGGCGCGATAATGACTGAATTTGTCGGGCTTAGAGCAAAGATGTACGCCTTGCGAGTGAACGGTAAGAAAGATACAAAAAAGGCTAAAGGTGTTAAGAGTAACGTCGTAGCCAGGTCGATAACGTTCGACGATTACACGCGATGTCTGCGCGACGAAATTGAAATGACGCGACAGCAGGCTTGCATAAGATCCAAACAACACGAGGTGTACACCATGTCCGAAACGAAAATAGCACTAAGTCCGTACGATGATAAACGCTTCATTATACCCGGTTCTACCGAGACGTTGCCATGGGAGCATAATAAATACCTTAAATATATATTGTAATTACATTTAGATATTTATGAAAATAAATGACTCATTTGTATGTATAATATGTTTTTATATTGTAATAAATTTTTTACAATACATTATTCTTGTGTATCCACGAATTGTGTGAATTATCAAATCCTAACCACTTTACATAAACCTCATCCCCCCTTTTGCGCAAAACTTTTTCAACGAGATACACGTCGGGATTAGCAACGCGATGTAACTCGTATTCGTAGAAGCCGCCGACGACGGGTTTTCCGCAGGAATCTTCCAACAGATACGTCACGGGATTAGTTTTCTGCACTTTGACGATTCTAAACACCTCCGTGGTCCAATTTGGCGTGTATCCTTTCTCGAAGATTGTCTTGAATTTACTCACGCGTACCGAGTCGCCTACTTTGAATCGCGCGGGAGCAGCGATCTTTACGTGACTGTACACCGTTGTTAGGAGCTTGTCGGCGATCGCGGGGGTAACATCGATAGGTCGCATGCCGATAGTTCGATGCTTTCGCGCGTTGTAATCCGATACGAGACCCGGCAGCGAGTCGATCCATTTGTAATTTCCATTGAGCGTAAACATTTTCCACATGTCGTTCTTGAGCGTGCGATTGAATCGTTCGACGACCGATGCCTTCATTACGGAATAGGTCGAATAGTGATTGATATTATGTTTCTTCAAGAGTTTCTGCACGTTTGCGTTGTAAAATTCTTTGCCCTTGTCAGTCTGCAGATTTTTCGGACATCTTCCGCTGTCTCGAATTATTTTCGCAATCGCCGTAGTAACCTCGGTTCCGCTCTTGGCCTTGAGCGGTACGGCCCATGCGTGCTTACTCAGCACGTCGATACCGGTGAGTATGTAGTGGTAGCCTCTGTTGAATCGCGTGTATGGGCGCATCTCGACCACATCCGCCTGCCACAGGTCATCGTATCCGCGCACTATGACGCGTCTTCGCGAAAAATTTCTTCTCGCAGGAGCGTGTAATTCTTCCACCAGCCTCCGTTTCTCAGTTGATTGCTTCTTACTAGCCATGACGATGACGCGCAACTGACGCAGAGATCAGATGTACGTTCTTATCTATTCGCGATGATACGCGATAATTACTTCTTGAATCATCTTTTGAAGTTCGTTTAGGGTAATTTGCACGTCATTCTGGAATGCAACCATCTTTCTCTCGATTTCATCCTGCCGATCGTTCAAAATTTGCACGCTCTGCTGCACGTAACGTTTATTGGCCGCATCGCCATCATCTACAGGCGGCGCTATCCGTCGAATCTTGCGCGATTTCGCGTCAAAGTCGGTGGCGACCACGCAAAGGGCGTTATCGCGCACGTAATTTCTGATTAATCCTCTCCATTGATAGTACGGTTCCGCACCGCCTCTTCCGAGCGATATACCAAACTTGTTGATCGGCATTTCGATGTTGATTGAATGACTCGCCGACGCGCGGTTTAATTTATAATAAGTCCAGCCTCGCGAAGTTCCTCGATAATCGACAGGATCTCGTTATCGTGACCGGTGTGACCCGCAAGGCGCGAAGCTTCGAGCAATCGGAGACGATCTACAAGCTCGTTGGGATCGTCCCAATGAACATAGTCGATCTTGTTGTCGTTTAATGTCATGGCACGCGGTATACCTTTTCCAGCTTTTTTACCTGACATCAGCGGTGCAATTATATGATCGATCTTGTTGCCGTTTAATGTCATGGCACGCGGTATACCTTTTCCGGTTATTTTACCCGAAATCAACGGCGCGATTATATTTGTGTATTTGGGTCCTCTGTTGCCATTTATTTGAGCATGAGCATCGTAATTGCGTTTATGAGCACTCGTCGTCAACAGAATGCTCTTGTATGTTTGCATGTCGTCCTCCGTGTAGATGTCGTAATCGGGAAGTTTCTTAAAGATCAACTCGTAAAGACCGCGTGTGCCAGCGTATCGTATACCATTGATAATTATGTTGTCCGCGTTGTCCACGTCAAAACGTTTATTACCTAGCATCATTCCATCGTTGCTGAAATAAACGCCGTATACGGTGTCTATACCGCTTTCTTGATCACCACTGAGAACTGCCCCGACGTACTTATGGCTCAATGGACCCAAGCGATCTCGCAACATTTCTCGACCCTCAGATGTTTGCAACTGCTCCCGAACAGACGTCACGAGTGAGTCATCCGTGGTTTCGAAAACATCCTCGTTTGCGAGTGATTTGACCATTGAGGGTTGCACGGAAGGCGCTGAGGTTATCGGCGGTTCATTCAATGAATCTTTCGATTTACGCGGTTGTAAAATTTTGGGTATTTCGCTCAAATTAGATGACATATTTATCGATCGTTTCAACGTAACCGGAGTTGAAGCCATTACAGAGTCGTTAAACGAGGCGTTTGGTCGTTTTCGTTTGAGCTTTGGCTCGTCGTCTTCCCACGCCGTTTCATTCTTAATCTTTGACACATCAGATTCCTTGCCAACGGTGTTTTCGGCAATCTGCCTTAGAGGCTCGATGATGGGCTTAAAGTGTCTCTCCAACGCGATATCTTCCTCCATTTTACCTGTTTTCAAGGCGTGATACTTTTTGCGAATCGAATTGTTCGTTTTTGCAATTTGATTTGCTATCCTCTCGCGCTCTCTAATTTCCTCGCTGCTGTCCATGTTGCGATAACGTTGTTCAATCGACGCGTCGACGACAACTAAGCACGTTTCGGTATCGCAAAGTCGTTAAATCCTTTTCTGTAACGACCATTCGAAATCGCGCTGTCCTTGTCTATCACCACAAATCCATACTTTTGTTGCCAACATGTATGACACAATTTACTGAAATCATCGTAAGACATATCTGTGTTTACGTGATCGTTGTATATGTGTTTCAGATTGGTACCATCCTGTTTAAACAGAATCAATAAATTCGCGTTGTCTCGTATAAGATGCTTCGGTATCTTTGCATACGTCTGACAAAGATAGAAGGAGTCAACGTGCGCGTGCCGGCCCATTGCAAAGTATTCTCTTATCGTATCCTGCTTGTCGCACGCCACGTCATCAAAGATAAAAATAGAATTCGGGAGCGCCTCGCTCGGTGGAATGACGTCACTGTTATTCGAAAACGTAAAGTAGCCAATCTCTTCTATTGGTGTTAGTATATTCTCCAAATATCGATATTTCGGTTGTTGCAACGATTTCGAGTACACATACACGTTCTCGAAACGTACACCGTGCGGACTTTCCAGCAAGCTTATCAAGACGTTTGTCTTGCCGCAATTCGACGGACCGCAGATGATACCGCGTATAGAAATCGGTAGCACGTCTCCATGTTTGCGTACCTCTTTCGTTAACTGTATCCTATCGTCAAAGTTTGTCACTTTGATCGTCCGCGATTGTCGTACGAACCGCATTTTACCTCCCCTCCACAACGAATGAAAAACAGTATCGAGAAAGCTGGCCTATTTATAGAGGCGCGTAGAGCTGAGATGCTCAGTCTTTAAAATGTTTTTGCTCGTGTCGGATAACAGCGATATTTACGATTTAACCGCCGAGCAGTTGAAGTATATACCAAAGGTCATTCTACTACGACAGTTTTATAATTACATAGATTACTTGTGGGATAAGCTTCCCGAACATATCAAGGCAGATTCGGAAGTTCAGCAATATCGTCGCTGTTTAAAACATTATAATTTGCCGAGTCAGCAAACGCACATCGACGGTCTGCCACCGTTGATAAAAAACTGCGGCGAATGCCGCCGAAGATAGGTCGAGGTCTGCTGAATCGCGCGATAAATGCGCTTCCGATCGAATTACATATCCCCGGCTATCAATTTTGCGGTCCGGGAACTCATTTAGAAACACGATTGGCAAGAGGTGATCGGGGTATCAATCCATTGGACGCAGCGTGCCGCGAGCACGACATAGCCTACTCGCGTAGCAACGATCTCGCAGAACGACACGTGGCAGACAATATACTCGCCGCGAAAGCGCGAAAACGTGTCACCGCGAATGATTCGACTCTCGGAGAGAGAGCTGCAGCTACAGCCGTCTGGGCGGCCATGAAGGCTAAAACGAAACTCGGTATGGGTTTGAAAACGAAGAAAAAGAAGAAGAAGAACATGCGAATACTTCCGGTAGCGAAACGCGGCGGTATCCTACCGATCCTGCCGTTGTTGGGGGTTCTCGGTTCGTTGGTCGGTGGAGCGGCGGGAGTCGCAAAGGCCGTGAACGATAACAAAGCCGCGCGACGTCAGCTGGAAGAGATGCAACGTCACAATCGCGCCATGGAAGGTCACGGACTTTATCTCGCTCCGTACAAACGCGGACGGGGAGTCTCGAGAAAAAAAAAAACGTCGAAGAGACTCTAAAAATCCCCAAGGGTGTAACTACCAACGTGCAATTGCAACAACTTGCAAAACGTATGCGTATTCCATATTTTAGAGGTATTTTCATGCGCGACTCGTTACCGATCGGCGGTATACGTCGAAACGAGAGCGGTATCGTGAATTTGGATAATGCTGAGGGACCCGGTACTCACTGGGTGGCGTACGCGAAGAGAGGAGATCGTGCCATATATTTCGACAGTTTCGGCAATCTTCGACCGCCGAAAGAATTGGTGCGATATTTCGAACCGAGCGTGACGAAGATAGAGTACAATCGCACGCCTTTTCAGCGTTACGATCAGAGCAATTGCGGACAACTGTGTCTGCGCTTTCTACAGTCGGTTGACAATCAATTTAAAGACCGGCGTTATGATGTTTAATCTCAGTATTTGTTCAAACATGTCACTGACATTTACGCTCACCGGCAAGAGCAGCATCCTCGCGGTGAGCTACTTTCCCGCCGTGGATTTGAGCGATGGCGATTACGAGCTCGGTCTGACAGATTTTGAAACCTATAACACGATACCGAATGTAAATTCGTCGAACAATAAATTCTACTATGACGACGACGACGACGACAACAAGGAGATTACCATTCCCGAAGGATCGTACGAACTGCGTGATATAGACAGTATCTGAAACGCGCTCTTTTATGGAACCAATCCAGTATTGTCTCGACAAACGAAGATGAACCGCACCCATTGATTGTTATTCGAGCTAATAACAATACGATGAAGAGCGAGATCAAGTGCGCTTATCGGATAAATTTCACCAAACCGAACAACATTGGATCGCTGCTAGGATTTTCAGCGAATCGCGTGCTGGAGTCGCGACAATGGCACGAATCGGATGTTCCGATAAATATCATCAACGTAAACATTATTCGCATAGAGTGTAACGTAACCGCGGGTGCGTACAGCAACGACAAGCACGTGCACACGATACACGAGTTTTCACCGAGTGTGCCTCCTGGATATAAGATATCGGAAACGCCGGCACAGATCATTTACCTTCCGATCATCGTACGGAGCATTTCGGACTTGACGCTTCGCGTCGTGGATCAGGACGGTCGATTGATTGATTTTCGTGGAGAGGAGATCACCGTTAGACTGCATGTACGAAGACGACAGCGATAACGTGAGATGCTCGTACTGAACGAAGCTGAGCAGGTGCAACAGACGAGAAACAAAATTAGAGAGACAATCCGATCGCCAAAGAAGAAACTCACCGCGTCGAACGTTGAATTTTTGAAATCATTGGGTTTCGCCGTACGAAATGGCTAATATCTTAAACATTGGAGGTGAACCGATCTTTGACGACAGCGTCGTCAAGATTGAGACACACACGTACAATCCGTACGCCAACACCACGTTTGGACATAACGATGAGATAAGAATACCCATACAACAGCAGGATTTATACACGTTGCCGTGCGAGAGCTTTCTCTACGTTGAAGGAAGATTGACGATAAAGAGAAAAAATGACGCTTCTGAGACAACGCTTGCGAATAATTGCGTGGCGTTCATGTTTGACGAAATTCGATACGAGCTCAATGGCGTGGAGATTGATCGCAACAGAAACGTTGGAATAACCAGTACCATCAAGAACTATGTATCGTTTACAAATGACAAAGCAAAAATTATGCAAAATGCCGGATGGGACATTTCTCACCCGGAGGGATATTTCAACTATTGCGTACCGCTCAACACATTGTTGGGCTTTTGCGAGGATTACAAACGCGTGGTTGTTAACGCTCGTCACGAATTAATTTTGATACGAGCGCGCAGCGATAACAATTGCATTGTGGGAAATCCGGCAACGGAGCCGGAAATTGAATTGTTTAAAGTACAGTGGCGAATGCCTCACGTCACATTAAACGAGATCAATAAGCTATCCATGCTACGGGCCTTGGAAAGCGGGCGATATCTTAGTGTTAGTTTCCGTTCGTGGGATCTGTATGAGTACCCTATGTTGCAGAGCACGACCAAGCATTCGTGGGCCGTTAAAACGGCGACTCAGCTGGAGAAGCCGCGGTACGTTATCTTTGCGCTGCAGACCGGACGCAAGAATATCATGTCGCAAGATGTTAGCGTATTCGATGACTGTAATTTGACCAACGTGAAACTTTATCTAAACTCTGAATTTTATCCGTACGATGACTTGAATCTGGATTTTGGCAAAAATCGATACGCCGTCCTTTTCGATATGTATGCGCGTTTTCGTAAAACTTATTACGGATACGACTGCTTCGATACGCTTTGCACCGTGGTTACATTCCTGACAAAAGGACCTTTTGTTGTCATTGATTGCTCGCGACAAAACGAATCTGTCAAGAGCGCCACCGTGGATGTGCGAATAGAATTTGACTGTAAAGAGAATGTACCGGCAAATACTACCGCCTATTGTCTCGTCTTACATGATCGCGTAATCGAATACTGTCCGTTATCGAACGTAGTGCGCAAAATCATGTAAATATAAGAGGCACTGATGTACCACGATAAGCTATAGATTGCTCCGTCGTTTCGTCATGATCGTACCAACGTTTGTCGATCTGCAAGGATTCACCGTCGGGATGAAATTTGTCGTAAAGGAGGTGGCGGTTCTGAGAAACGGGGCCGTTTTGGCGCATTACATTTTTACATGCCCCATGCCATGGAGTCTCCTCATGAAATCCGACAAGTCATGCGCTTCCTGGTTGATTGCAAATCACCATGGACTACGATGGGAGGATGGAAACGTACCGTACAGCATGGCGAAACATCTAATTACATCGGCCGTGCTTGGAGAGGGTGACGAGACGTCGACTCTTGTGTACGTTAAGGGATGTCAGAAACGAGAATGGCTGGTGGATCTACTTGAGAATAAAGCGAGAAAAAGTCTAAACATTGAGACTTTGGATGCGGATTATGAAGATATCGAATCTTTAAATAATCTAGATGTTACTAATACTATAAGATGCGAAAAACATGTTAAGAATTGCGCGTTACAAAATGTATTAAAAATATCTAACTGGTGGTCGCGACACCAGAAATATGTATGATTTTTTTAAAATAAACTATATGTATACATATATAGCTGTTTTATTTCCTTTTCCCACTTAGTATAATATAGACGTTTTAGTTGTTTTTAAAGACGTTTTAGTTGTTTAAAAGATGTTTTAGCTGTTTAATATCTGTTTAATAACTGTTTTTAAAGGTGTTTTAGCTGTTTGGTAGCTGTTTGATAGCTGTTTAATATCTGTTTTTAAAGGTGTTTTAGCTGTTTAGTAGCTGTTTGATAGCTGTTTAATATCTGTTTTTAAAGGTGTTTTAGCTGTTTAATAGCTGTTTTAACAGTTATTTTAGTTGTTTTGAAAGACGTTTTAAAAGATGCTTTAACAATGTTTGATAGCAGATATACAGATCAAATCACCGAAAGTCACGTTATTGTTTTCGTGAACATACGTGTCTCGCGGTGCATTCATCGCAAGACACGTGCAAAACTGCACATCGTAGATTTTTCGGATCGTTAAAATATGCGACGCAGACATTGTAAAATTGACATCGTGCGATACCAGCTTATACATGAAACCGTCAACCGTACTCTTCCTGTTTGAACTAGAACATTGCGTTGAGAATGTGTGTTTTCAACTATGCCAAAATGTTCATGGCGTAAGTGAAAAATTTAAACAATTTGTAAGCATTTTACGTCAAAATTGTATCAGCGATAAATGTAATGCAGTTAGAATCCTGCGTAAATTTTACGATAAAAATTCAATTATTGATTGTGAATTATTAGTCTACGCTTTAGATACTATTGTGTATAATGCGCTACATGAGAAATAAATGCATATAATATGGTAAAACAATTTTTCCTTTTCATTTTCCGTTTATCCCATTCCTTATCATTAGAATTAAGCTGTCTTCGTTTACTTAAATGTAATATTAGAAATTAAATATCGCGAAAATCTAAACGATTAAATATCGTTTGCGAAGAAAGATACGCGATCGTGAGCGAGAACGCGCGAGGGAAAGAGAACATGAATGAGAAGACGCGCGCGAACGGGAGCGAGGGGCCGCGCGAACGGGGGCCGGGAGCGAGAGGGACCGCGCGCAAACGAGAAGACGCACGCGAACGGGGGACAGGGGCGCGAGAGAACGGGGGCCGGGAGCGAGAGAGGGACCGCGCGCAAACGGGGGCCGGGAACGCGAGCGGGTGACGTCACGCGGACCGCCGCGGCCGTTGCACGCGGTCGCCCCTCACCCCGCGGTGCGGCGAAAACGCGGTCATCCCGCGGCGCGGCGAAAACGCGATCACTTCGCGGCGCGGCGAAAACGCGGCCCCCTCATCCCGCGGCGCCGGAAAACGCGATACCCCCTCCCCCGCCCCGCGACGCATGAAAACGCGTACCCCGCCCCCGCGACGCACGAAAACGCGGTACCCCCCTCCCCCGCCCCCGCGACGCATGAAAACGCGGTACCCCCCTCCCCCGCGACGCATGAAAACGCGGTACCCCCCTCCCCCGCCCCCGCGACGCATGAAAACGCGGCACCCCCCTCCCCCGCCCCCGCGACGCATGAAAACGCGGTACCCCCTTCCCCCGCCCCCCCGCGGTATTCCCCCCTCCCCCTCCCCCGCGGCATCCCCCCTCCCCTCCCCCCTCCCCCCTCCCCCCGTGAAATCTGATACCCTTGTGTAATCTGACACCGCCGCGGTGGGTTAGAACCGGCCTAGCTTACCTACTCCTTCGTGTGTTTTTAAAATTATTTAATATTTTATAAGAGTCCAACCGAAATCGAAACTTTCATGGAAATCCTAGAAAAACTATATGTATACGCGCTCATATGTATAGTGTATACTATACACTTTTTTTATAAATATTATAATATTTATACTTATTAAAATAATAATTACACACATTAGCACACAATCCTCTGATTACAATCCTATTATCACAACCTGTAGTTTTGGTCGGAGTCTAGGCCAAGTTTCGATTTTCGGTTTCGGTCGAACACAATATTATTGTAATAGTATGATTGTAACAATGTGTAATTATTATTTTATACATATAGCTATACATATAGCTTTTCTAGGATTTCCATGAAAGTTTCGATTTTGGTTGGACTCTTATAAAATATCAAATAATTTTAAAACGCACACGAAGGCGCGATATTTTCTTTCACGATATTATAGGCAAATAAATGTATTAAATAACAAAAAAAAATTATAGCCGGGAGATGCCGGAAACAATAATAAATATTAAAAAGTCTCTGATATTCTAGTTATTAGAATATTCTAGAGTGTGTGAAATTGGCCCCCCTACATCATCCAAATATAGTTCTGTTTAGAGTTCTAGCTTTTTTCGGACAATAGGAAGAGTCCTTGATAAGTTTTAAAAAGAGTTCTGGCGATTAAGATAACAAAAACACCTTTTGAAAAAAGGGGGGACAACTTCACGCTTTTTTAAATCAAATTTTGAGATCGAATAGTTCTGAGAAGCCTAAACGCTTCATTTTGCGATTATCTAGAGTTCCTGATACATAAAAAATTTCTAATTTTATTAAAAACAATTTTTTGGCAAAAGAAAATTTTCAATCATCTCTTGTTCAAATATCGGTTATCTTGCAAACCGTTAGCCTTATCGCTTTGAGCCATTTGACTTTTCATCACAACTCGTCGAAAAATGTCCAAAAGTCCCATCAGAACTATTCGGAACTCCAAAAAAAAAAATTTCAACCCCGGGACTTAGAAAACTTCAATCATCACTCGATCAAATATCGGTTATCTTGCAAACCGTTGGCCTAATCGCTTTGCTCGGGCAATAGAAAAAGTTCCTGATAATTTTTAAAAAGAGTTCTGGCGATTAAGGTAACGAAAACACCTTTTGAAAAAAATGAGGCCAACTTTGAGTGTGTGAAGCATGTCTGAGAAGTTGGCCTCTTTTTTTTTAAATTCGGAAAAATTTATTAGAGTTCTGGATTTCCCAGCAAGAGTTCTAGAGTTCTCTATAGTTTCTAGAAAAAATTCCGTCATTTAAAATGACAAAAACACCATTTTAAAAATAAAGGAACTAACTTTACGGTGCCGCCATTTTTGAAAAAATTAATTTTTTATGGGAGTTCTGGATATATTTCAATAAGTTCTAAAGTTCTCTATAGTTTTTAAAAAGAGTTCCGTCATTTAAAATGACAAAAACACTATTTTAAAAATAGGGGGACTAACTTTACGATGCTCCCATTTTTGAAAAAATTAATTTTTTATGGTAGTTCTGGATAGATTTCAATGACTTCTAAAGTTCTCTATAGTTTTTAAAAAGAGTTCCGTCATTTAAAATGACGAAAACACCATTTTAGTGCCACCCCTAAAATTAAAAAATTACCGAAGTTCTGATCGGAGTTCTGGTCGCCCCCCGAAGAGTTCTATCGAAAACTATAAGGGTCCAAAACGATCCAACCAATATTTCAAAAGTTACAGCCCTTCAAAGTGCAACCCCTAAAATTAAAAAATTATTTTACCGGAGTTCTAATCGGAGTTCTGGTCGCCCCCCGAAAAGTTCTATCGAAAACTATAAGGGTCCAAAACGATCCAACCAATATTTCAAAAGTTACAGCCCTTCGAAGTGCCACCCCTAAAATTAAAAAATTATTTTACCGGAGTTCTGATCGGAGTTCTGGTCGCCCCCCGAAGAGTTCTATCGAAAACTATAAGGGACCGAAGCGATCCAACCAATATTTCAAAAGTTACAGCCCTTCGAAGTGCCAACCCTAAAGTTAAAAAATTATTTTACCGGAGTTCTGATCGGAGTTCTGGTCGCCCCCCAAAGAGTTCTATCGAAAACTATAAGGGTCCAAAACGATCCAACCAATATTTCAAAAGTTACAGCCTTCGAAGTGCCACACCTCGAAAATTTTCCAAGTCCCGAAGGGTAAATTTTTTTTTCGGAAATCGGCAGTTCTCGCGGGAGTTCTGGTCGCCCCCCGAGGAGTTCTATCGAAAACTATCAGGGTCCGAAGCGATCCGACCAATATTACAAAAGTTACAGCCCTTCAAAGTGCCACCCCTAAAATTAAAAAATTATTTTACCGGAGTTCTGATCGGAGTTCTGGCCGCCCCCCGAAGAGTTCTATCGAAAACTATAAGGGTCAGCCACCCAAAGTGCCACATTTCGAAAATTTTCTAAGTCCCGAGGGGTGGCACTTTGAAGGGCTGTAACTTTTGAAATATCGGTCGGAGCGTTTCGGACCATAACAGATTTCGATAGAACTCTTCGGGGGGCGAACTGAACTCCTGCGAAAACTGCCGATTTCCGAAAAAAAATTTATCTTCGGGACTTACAAAACTTTCAATCATTATTCTAAAAAAATCGCCATATACGGTCCGAGCTTAGATCTAAGGCAGCTCAATATTATTATCTATATCTATATTAAATACGCGTATTTTTCAACATATTATTTATAATATTGACTTTATATCTTATCGGTCCTAACATACAAGTATTAACTTTTAATCATCTCTCGATCAAATATCAGTTATCTTGCAAACCGTTGGCCTAATCGCTTTGGGCCATAAGACTTTTGTAATGCCCGTATCACACTAGCGATTGACGATTGCATCTACGTTTGCGTTTACATCTCTTGACTTATCAGAAAGTAGCTGCTGGCGATTGCGATTCGCGATTTCCGTTCTGATTGGTCAAACGACGTAGACGCAAACGCAGACGCAATCGCCAATCGCTAGTGTGATACGGGCATAAGACTGCGGCATACTGCGTGAAGATCGGTCCGCTTCATGGAAAAGGATAGAGCGCGTGTGCAAATAATATCTATCTCTTTCTACTAAACACTGTAATATTGGTTGAAAAGAGACAGAGATTGGCCGTACACACGCTCTATCCGTTTCTACGACGCGAACAGATTTTTACATGGTATGCGCAGTCTATGTTATATGCCGATGTTACCGACCGATAATGTTACCGACCGTCCGCATTAAGCTAATGCAGCTTAATGCGGACATTGTTGCCGCAAGAAGCTTTGGCGCTATAATGTACAATTTTCAATTATTTTACATGGCGGTACGTACGCCTTAGCATTTGTGCGCTGTGCTTGGATCTTTGGTTTGGTACGTTCCGTAATGAATGTTATTTTTGTGTGTAGTGTCATTCTGTCTTTATACGCAGTATCGCAGTGTCGCTTATCAGCCTTTTTGCAAAATGGTTAGCCTTTTTGCGAAAGGCCGGCCTTTCGCAAAGAGGCTAGTCTTTTTGCAAAAGGCTGATTTTGCAATAAGCCTACAGCACACATATCGGTACATATGGTTTAGTATGCAATTGCATATTTAATAGTGCATTTCATAGTGCAGTTCATAATGCATCTTGTACGCATGAAACGCGTTTATAGAAGTAATGTGTTTACAGTTAGAGAAATATCACTTAAATTAAAGCTCGGTCTAAAATGAGTTGAATCGTATGTCGTAAGTCATAAATAAATCAACAAATCAACGTAGAGTGTTAATAAGACGACAACGCAGCAGTCGTTCTGCTGAACGCAGCCATAGTCATAACCGCGTCGTGTCTTTGTCGTAAGTCGGTGTCATAAATATTGGCATTTGGTCAATATTTTAGGATCTACGCACGACTGAGTTACGACAGGGCTACAACGCGGTTGTGACCACGGTCGCGTTCAGTAGAACGACTGCTGAGTTGTCATCTTACCAACACTCTACGTTAATTTGTCGATTCACTTCTGACTTACGATACAACTCATTGTAGACCGGGTTTTAATCATTTATTAAATAATTATATAATACATTCATTATTTTACTGTATTCGACATATACTAATTATTTTATTATATTTTACAGGTATTATTTAACAGTATAAAGCAATAGATATTTATGAAAACAGCTATGGATGGCGTAATCGTAAAACCAAACACGTTTATGAATGCCGATATTGCTGTTCACAATGATCTTTTACTTGAAGATACTTGAAGACTGGAAAAAGGATGCATATTTATTTTATATGAAGCATCCACAGGAATGGAGAAGAGTCGTGCTATTTCAATAATAAAATTTATTATTCTGGCCATATACAAGTATTAGAATTAAAACAAAGATATAGATGAAAAAGAATTTTAGTTTAAAATACATTTAAAAATCTAATAGTATAGTAATAGTTTCAGCAGTACGAATAGGTTTTAGTAGTAATAGGTTTCATTAGTTATAGGTTTTTCAGTTAATAAAAGTCGAATAGATTATTCTTTATATATACCATACATACATATATTTATTCGTTAGTTACATACATAATAGAATGCGGTGTTACAATTGTATCTGGTTGCACGTAACTCTTTTTTGTTTGCAAGTCATTGTATTATAAAATGCAAAACCTGTATATACCATAGCTGTGTAATGACCTAATTTCTTTGGAGATTTGTCTCGATTTCCTTTGTAATCTATAATACCGCATAACGTATAACTTTTCTCTCCAAGTTTGATTATTTTCGTCATATTTTCAAGCGTAACGTTTTGTTTGTATGCGATATTATAACGTGAGTCTGAAATGACACTTGTATCAAGAAATACGTGTGGACCATAATCGTGTGTTCTTTCTAAATTACTGCCGCATTGTTTACATAATGTTTGATTAATACGTAAATTCTCCGTATCGTCAACAGCTTCCTGTACATGGTGTAATCCTTTTCTGAATAATATGTCCACATTGATACACAAAGTGGGCAAGTATCTGCAATGTTTATAGTAACAATTAGAGCATTTCGTTAATCTAGTCACACTTGGCAAATCTTTAAACACAAAGTGTATCAATTGATCAACGTTACAATCTGCATTGAGAAACTGTATATGTCTGGTATGTGAGAGTTTACAAAGTTTTGATTCTTGTAATATTTCCGCGCGATTTTTATAATCGTTTATCATAATCTTTCCACGCGTTAACATATTTTGTGCTAATTTTAGTATCGGTAATTCAAAATTTTGAACACAACTCTTGTAAACTTTCTCTTTTCCAATTGCATGTGCTAATATCTGTACGAAAGAATCGAAAGCACACGTATTTCTTACACTTACATACTTATCTTTAAGTTTAATGTTATCGCATAAGTTACCATTTCTTAATAATGGGATATCCACAAATTTATCCGACTGTACAAAATCCCAGTCTGGAAAAGGATCCATATAATTTGGACGTTTCTTTTTTTTATCTGGTGTAATTTTTCCGCCCCAATTTTCATTAGCGTTAAGAGGATTATTCGGTTGCACATCGCATTCGTCGTTAGCGTTTTCTAAGCTTTTATCATCTACCATCTCAACAATTTTTATGCTTTCTTCATGCACGTCCGTATTTTCCATGCTGGGATTCTGTACATTATCGCTCGTACTGTTGTATTGTAACGAAACATTAGACAAATAATCAATTTGTGACATATTGTCCGATATCAACTTGTCACCACTTGAATCTTTTGTAATATTCAATTCTTTTGTAATACTCGAGTCTCCATCTGCGTTTTGATTTGCAGATTCTCCTAAAATATCTTTGGAAAAACAGTTTTCTTTAATACATTCTTTCGACATATTAATTTCATTCTTTATATCAGTATGTGCGTTCTGATTTACGTTAGTCACCTGGTAGCGATAGTATGTAGATAGAATTGTATTAAAAAACACCCATTTACAAAAGTACGACAATTTTTTATAAGATTAATTTGTAACGCATGTCAAATAAATAACATTGAAGACTTAGAATATTTTTTGAAATCAGTTTTAGTTGTAGCACTGAGTCGTTCATTCACTTCCGATTCTTGCGAAGCACTTCCATCTCAGACACGATTTCAATATGTAAATTCCATTATCAAAGGAATGTCAGCTTCGAAAATCGACGAAGATAATAATGAAGAAATAGAAGAATCGGAAGAGAATGAAATGAAAGATGTAGATAAAAAAGATTTTAACGATTAATGTTTTAAGGCATGGATAATGTAGTCAACAAAATTTATGAACAAGCTGCGAGCATTTCATTGCAGTGATGCGATGGCGAAACATTAAACGCATATTATAATACTGAAGTTGCTAAAAATATTAAACGCTTAATGTACTATCTGCCTATTTGGACTGGTATAATGATACCGTTTTCTGGTGTAAAAATTCGCATTGCCACATCTTCTAGCGTTGAATCTTCTAGCGTCTATCCGAATATAAGTTGCAAGACATGTTTGCGTTTTATTCATTGTAATTTGAAAGCAAATATTCAAATAATCCTGCAAATCAGCCTTTTTTCCAAATGCAATTGCAACAGACATTAACAAGGCCATACAGAAATCGCACACAATCATTCTAGGAATTGCGGCATTATCACTTACAATTGTCAAAAGCCAAGTAGTTATGGCACTCGCAGTATGATCGGCAGATAGCATTTGGAAAACAGGTGCGCTTCCTATAGATGCAATCATACATTGATTTAAAAATATATACTTTGTATTAATTACTTTTTATTAATATTTACTTAAAAATATATCATAAATTGATATAAAAATATATACTTCAATTTTGTATGTGTATATTTAATTTTTTTCACTATAGATCCCGTGGCATCAATCGTCATGAATGAGTCATTTCTTTTTAAGTTTAACTTGTAGAATAATTTTTGATCTTTCGTCCAGTAGTGACAGAAAAATAGTGATGCTCCAATCGTTTTTATGATACCCGTTTGTGTAGTATGTTGTGCATCGACCAAATTACTTATAGGTAGTGATCCTGCAAATTAAAACGCAACGCACAAAATAGTCGCATTTCTCAAATAAACAATACATTTGTTACTTTATTGGATACAGTTATTTTTTTTATATGAATGCAGTTGTTCAACTACTACTTAAATATATTTATTGCTTCTAATAAAGAAGAAAATGTAATTATATACCTGTGATACCAAGACGTTTTTCCTGTATTTCATTCTTAGCTTTACGCAAAACATCAGATTTACCAAATTGAATTAAATTTTTCGCTTCATTTCTTATATAAATAATCGCATCTGTTTTTGTACTAATAAGATGATTTGCTACATCTTGTCTTCGCTTTCCTCTTAGTTGTCGCCTTCTTCTGTGGATAAAATCGGATATGAAATTTTTAATTGTAATTTTGGAGAGAATATCTTTGTTTTTAACTAAACAATTATCAACGATGCAAAATACTTACTCATTGCACTTTCCTGTTATTCTGGTTGATGTATTCTTTCCTTTTTCTTGAAGAGATCCTTTGACAGGTTTAAATAACCAAATACAAGGCAGACGTAATTTTTTCCAAATTTTTTCAGCAAATAAATCAGTCCATCCTTGTTCGCGAAATCGCTGTTTTATCCCGGCGATGGAAGCGGGATGAGAAGGACGCGCGTGGAAGGTGTTAATGAATTATTTCCTTTTATTTTGTATAGCTCAGAACACAGTCTGAGCAGTCTTTAATTCGAGATAAATGTACAGTCTGACCTGAGAATGCGATGAGCTTGTATAAGGAGAAGTCTTTTGATTGTCCGAGACAATTGTATGAATTGCTCTTCTACTGTTGAGTCGCCCGTGAGCCGGTGAGACACGTGGCGGTTGGCACTCGCGCACGTGTGAGCCTGAGTCGTCGTGTTGATGTACCAGAGCTGAGCTGAGCGGTCTCTTTTACATCTTAGAAATGTCTCTAGGCAGCGGTGGTCACTGCGGTATGCACTTCAATGCGGAGTCACAACTTGTACGCACGTAGCACACGTTATGCGTCTTGTCACTGCGCGGCCATATTTCTACTCTGATTTTCGTCGTGCGGAAGAAGACGACGACGCTCGCGCCCGTGCTTGTGATAGCGGCCGCGTGGATCCGGCCGGTCGATACCCGATCGATGCTGCCATCTGATACGGTGGCGCAACGAGATAACGGAATCTCGAACAATCCTGATTTGAAAGTGATATAATTTTTACCATCACCATAAACGGTTTTCTCAGGTTTTATCAGAAACCACTCTGCTGCTGATATTGTTACATCAAATTTGTTTATAACCGTAGCAGCTGAGATATTTGGATTGAAAGAGTCGTCAATCACAGTTTCGTCTGTTGTTAAAATTATGGAAAATGAATGCAAAAGCTTATCATAAATGCCATTTCTGTTGTTCTTCACGATTGTGAAAACGTGTTTGCGTTTAGGATTACCATCCATAGCTGTTTCAATTAACGAATAAATTTCGTTTGAAGGAGAGAAAACTTTACCAATTTCATCGATTATTTTATACGACGGATTGGTTAATACACTCAGTAATTTTTCAATATCATATTGTTTTATGCTTTTTGCTGATACCTGTCAAATATATTAAAATAATTAGTTTATTATATAATTATTTAATATGATGATGATTAAATTTTAGTGAGATTTCTCTAACTGTAAACGCCTTACTTCTATACACGCGCATTATGAACAGAGATGCACTATTAAATATACAATTGTATACCAAACCATACATACCAATATGTACAATAATACTACACACAAAAATAACATTTATTCAACGGAACACACCAAGCCAAGGATCTAAGCACAGCTCATAAACGTTGTGTGCGATTTCTGTATGGCCTTGTTAATATCTGTTGCAATTGCATTTGGAAAAAAGGCTGATTTGCAGGATTATTTAAATACTTGCTTTCAAATTATAATGAATAAAACGCAAACATGTCTTGCAATTTATATTCGGATAGACGTTAGTCACTTGGTAGCGATAGTATGCAGATGGAAATGTATTAAAAAGCAACCATTTACAAAAGTACGACAATTTTTTATAAGATCAATTTGTAACGCATATCAAATGAATAACATTGAAAACTTAGAATATTTTTTGGAATCATTTTTAGTTGTAGCACTGAGTCATTCATTCACTTCCGATTCGGGCGAAGCACTTCCATCTCAGACACGATTTCAATATGTAAATTCCATTATCAAAGGAATGTCAGCTTCGAAAATCGACGAAGATAATAATGAAGAAATAGAAGAATCGGAAGAGAATGAAATGAAAGATGTAGATGAAAAAGATTTTAACGATCAACGATCTGAGGCATGGATAATGTGGTCAACAAAAATTTATGAACAAGCTGCGAGCATTTCATTGCAGTGTTGCGATGGCGAAACATTAAACGCATATTATAATACTGAAGTTGCTAAAAATATCAAACGCTTAATGTACTATCTGCCTCTTTGGACTGGTATAATGATACCGTTTTCTGGTGTAAAAATTCGCATCGCCACATCTTCTAGCGTTGAATCAGAATTCGCGAATCTAAAAAAACGAGCTTTTAAAAATGTATTGCCTCAGAGAGTTGATAAATTTGTTTTTAATCATATAGATTATTTAGATGGTCGCATTAAAGAAGCTTCAGTAAAATTTATATTAAAATCAAAAGAATCTGTTGAAGAAAACTGTTTTTCCAAAGATATTGTAAAAGAATCTGCAAATCAGAACGCACATACTGATATAAAGAATGAAATTAATATGTCGAAAGAATGTATTAAAGAAAACTGTTTTTCCAAAGATATTTTAGGAGAATCTGCAAATCAAAACGCAGATGGAGACTCGAGTATTACAAAAGAATTGAATATTACAAAAGATTCAAGTGGTGACAAGTTGATATCGGACAATATGTCACAAATTGATTATTTGTCTAATGTTTCGTTACAATACAACAGTACGAGCGATAATGTACAGAATCCCAGCATGGAAAATACGGACGTGCATGAAGAAAGCATAAAAATTGTTGAGATGGTAGATGATAAAAGCTTAGAAAACGCTAACGACGAATGCGATGTGCAACCGAATAATCCTCTTAACGCTAATGAAAATTGGGGCGGAAAAATTACACCAGATAAAAAAAAGAATAAAAAAAAGAAACGTCCAAATTATATGGATCCTTTTCCAGACTGGGATTTTGTACAGTCGGATAAATTTGTGGATATCCCATTATTAAGAAATGGTAACTTATGCGATAACATTAAACTTAAAGATAAGTATGTAAGTGTAAGAAATACGTGTGCTTTCGAATCTTTCGTACAGATATTAGCACATGCAATAGGAAAAGAGAAAGTTTACAAGAGTTGTGTTCAAGATTTTGAATTACCGATACTAAAATTAGCACAAAATATGTTAACGCGTGGAAAGATTATGATAAACGATTATAAAAATCGCGCGGAAATATTACAAGAATCAAAACTTTGTAAACTCTCACATACCAGACATATACAGTTTCTCAATGCTGATTGTAACGTTGATCAATTGATACACTTTGTGTTTAAAGATTTGCCAAGTGTGACTAGATTAACGAAATGCTCTAATTGTTACTATAAACATTGCAGATACTTGCCCACTTTGTGTATCAATGTGGACATATTATTCAGAAAAGGATTCAACCATGTACAGGAAGCTATTGACGATACGGAGAATTTACGTATTAATCAAACATTATGTAAACAATGCGGCAGTAATTTAGAAAGAACACACGATTATGGTCCACACGTATTTCTTGATACAAGTGTCATTTCAGACTCACGTTATAATATCGCATACAAACAAAACGTTACGCTTGAAAATATAACGAAAATAATCAAACTCGGAGAGAAAAGTTATACATTATGCGGTATTATAGATTACAAAGGAAATCAAGACAAATCTCCAAAGAAATTAGGTCATTACACAGCTATGGTATATACAGGTTTCGCATTTTATGAATACAATGACTTGCAAACAAAAAAGAGTTACGTGCAACCACATACAATTGTAACACCGCATTCTATTATGTACGTAACTAAAGAATAAATATATGTATGCATGGTATATATAAAGAATAATCTATTCGACTTTTATTTACTGAAAAACCTATAACTAATGAAACCTATTACTACTAAAACCTATTCGTACTGCCGAAACTATTTTTTTCTATAATGTCTGTCGCTACAGAAAATGTGCAGTTGTAAGGCTGCGTTCGGAAACGTCACCCAGGTACACACGGGTATACTCCCTTCTCCTTCTAAACTCGCTGAGATAGAAAGAGAGGGAGTATACTCGTGTGCACACGGGTGACGTTTCCGAACGCAGCTTTAGTATGGTATGTATGCGTATAGAAAAGGAATGCAAAATCATAAGTGCCCTTTCTGTTTTCTGTCTTCACGAAACGTGTTTGGTTTTACGATTGCCATCCATAGCTGTTTTCAAAAAAATTGCTTTATACTGTTAAATAATACCTGTAAAATATAATAAAATAATTAGTATATGTCAATGAAGTAAAATAATGAATCTATTATATAATTATTTAATAAATGATTAAAACCCGGTCTACAATGAGTTGTCGTAAGTCGTAAATCAGGAGTGAATCGACAATTTAACGTAGAGTGTTGGTAAGATAACAACTCAGCAGTCGTTCTACTGAACGCGACCGTGGTCACAAGCCGCGTCGTAGGCCTGTCGTAACTCAGTCGTGCGTAGATCCTAACATATTGATCAAATGCCAATATTTATGACACCGATTTACGACAAAGATGCGACGCGGTTATGACTATGGCAGCGTTCAGCAGGACGACTGCTGCGTTGTCGTCTCATTAACACTTTACTTCTTACCTTGGATAACAGTAGCTTTGTTTTTCTATAAAATGTCTGTCGATACAGAAAATGTGCAGTGTAAGTATGGTATGTATGCGCATGGAAAAGGAATGCAAAATCATAAGTGCCCTTTCTGTTGTTCTGTCTTCACGATTGTGTAAGCGTGTTTGGTTTTACGATTGCCATCCATAGCTGTTTTCAAAAAATATATATTGTTTTATACTGTGAAATAATATCTGTAAAATATAATAAAATAATCAGTATATGTCAAATACAAAAAAATAATGAATCTTATATAATTATTTAATAAATGATTAAAGCCCGGTCTACAATGAGTTGTATCGTAAGTCGTAAATCAGGAGTGAATCGACAAATTAACGTAGAGTGTTGGTAAGATAACAACTCAGCAGTCGTTCTACTGAACGCGACCGTGGTCACAGCCGCGTCGTAGGCCTGTCGTAACTCAGTCGTGCGTAGATCCTAACATATTGATCAAATGCCAATATTTATGACACCGATTTACGACAAAGATGCGACGCGGTTATGACTATGGCCGCGTTCAGCAGAACGACTGCTGCGTTGTCGTCTTATTAACACTTTACTTCTTACCTTGAATAATAGTAGCTTTGTTTTTCTATAAAATGTCTGTCGATACAGAAAATGTGCAGTGTAAGTATGGTATGTATGCGCATGGAAAGGAATGCAAAATCATAAGTGCCCTTTCTGTTGTTCTGTCTTGACGATTGTGTAAGCGTGTTTGGTTTTACGATTGCCATCCATAGCTGTTTTCAAAAAATATCCATTGTTTTATACTGTTAAATAATACCTGTAAAATATAATAAAATAATCAGTATATGTCAAATACATTAAAATATGAATCTATTATATAATTATTTAATAAATGATTAAAGCCCGGTCTACAATGATTTGTATCGTATAGTCGTAAGTCAGGAGTGAATCGACAAATTAACGTAGAGTGTTGATAAGATGACAACTCAGCAGTCGTTCTACTGAACGCGACCGTGGTCACAGCCGCGTCGTAACTCAGTCGTGCGTAGATCCTAACATATTGATCAAATGCCAATATTTATGACACCGATTTACGACAAAGATGCGACGCGGTTATGACTATGGCAGCGTTCAGCAGGACGACTGCTGCGTTGTCGTCTCATTAACACTTTACTTCTTACCTTGGATAACAGTAGCTTTGTTTTTCTATAAAATGTCTGTCGATACAGAAAATGTGCAGTGTAAGTATGGTATGTATGCGCATGGAAAAGGAATGCAAAATCATAAGTGCCCTTTCTGTTGTTCTGTCTTTACGATTGTGTAAGCGTGTTTGGTTTTACGATTGCCATCCATAGCTGTTTTCAAAAAATATATATTGTTTTATACTGTGAAATAATATCTGTAAAATATAATAAAATAATCAGTATATGTCAAATACAAAAAAATAATGAATCTTATATAATTATTTAATAAATGATTAAAGCCCGGTCTACAATGAGTTGTATCGTAAGTCGTAAATCAGGAGTGAATCGAAAAATTAACGTAGAGTGTTGGTAAGATAACAACTCAGCAGTCGTTCTACTGAACGCGACCGTGGTCACAGCCGCGTCGTAGGCCTGTCGTAACTCAGTCGTGCGTAGATCCTAACATATTGATCAAATGCCAATATTTATGACACCGATTTACGACAAAGATGCGACGCGGTTATGACTATGGCTGCGTTCAGCAGGACGACTGCTGCGTTGTCGTCTTATTAACACTTTACTTCTTACCTTGGATAATAGTAGTTTTGTTTTTCTATAAAATGTCTGTCAGAGACAGAAAATGTGCAGTGTATGGTATGTATGCGCATGGAAAAGGAATGCAAAATCATAAGTGCCCTTTCTGTTGTTCTGTCTTGACGATTGTGTAAGCGTGTTTGGTTTTACGATTGCCATCCATAGCATGTTTTCAAAAAATATCTATTGTTTAGTGTAAACAATACCTGTAAAATATAATAAAATAATCAGTATATGTCAAATACAGTAAAATAATGAATCTATTATATAATTATTTAATAAATAATTAAAGCCCGGTCTACAATGAGTTGTATCGTAAGTCGTAAGTCAGGAGTGAATCGACAAATTAACGTAGAGTGTTGGTAAGATGACAACTCAGCAGTCGTTCTACTGAACGCGACCTACTGAACGCGACCGTGGTCACAGCCGCGTCGTAGCCCTGTCGTAACTCAGTCGTGCGTAGATCCTAACATACTGATCAAATGCCAATATTTATGACACCGATTTACGACAAAGATGCGACGCGGTTATGACTATGGCTGCATTCAGCAGGACGACTGCTGCGTTGTCGTCTTATTAACACTCTTCGTTGATTTATTTATGACTTACGACATACGATTCAACTCATTTTAGACCGAGCTTTAATTTAAGTGATATTTCTCTAACTGTAAACAAATTACTTCTATAAACGCGTTTCATGCGTACAAGATGCATTATGAAATGCACTATTAAATATGCAAATACATACTAAACCATATGTACCGATATGTGTGCTGCAGGCTTATTGCAAAATCAGTCCTTTTGCAAAAAGACTAGCCTCTCTGCGAAAGGCCGGCCTTTCGCAAAAAGGCTAACCATTTTGCAAAAAGGCTGATAAGCCTGCGACACTGCGATACTGCGTATAAAGACAGAATGATACTACACACAAAAATAACATTCATTACGGAACGTACCAAACCAAAGATCCAAGCACAGCGCACAAATGCTACGGCGTACGCACCGCCATGTAAAATAATTGAAAATTGTACATTATAGCGCCAAAGCTTCTTCCATGTCCGCATTAAGCTGCATTAGCTTAATGCGTACGGTCGGTAACATTAGCGGTCGGTAACATCGGCATAACATAGACTGCGCATACCATGTAAAAATCGGTTCGCGTCATAGAAACGGATAGAGCGTGTGTACGACCAATCTCTGTCTCTTTTCAACCAATATTACGGTGTTGAGTAGAAAGAGATAGATATTATTTGCACACGCGCTCTATCCTTTTCCAAGAAGCGGACCAATCTTCACGCAGTATGCCGCAGTCTTATGCCCGTATCACACTAGCGATTGGAGATTGCGTCTGCGTTTGCGTCTACGTCTTTCGACCAATCAGAACGGAAATCGCGAATCGCAATCGCCAGCAGCTACTTTCTGATAAGTCAAGAGACGTAAACGCAAACGTAGATGCAATCGCCAATCGCTAGTGTGATACGGGCATTAGAAAAGTCTTATGGCCCAAAGCGATTAAGCCAACAGTTTGCAAGATAACTGATATTTGATCGAGAGATGATTAAAAGTTAATACTTGTATGTTAGGACCGATAAGATATAAAGTCAATATTATAAATAATATGTTGGAAAATACGCGTATTTAATATAGATATAGATAATAATATTGAGCTGCCTTAGATCTAAGCTCGGACCGTATATGGCGATTTTTTT
The DNA here is from genome assembly GCA_030770225.1 of Temnothorax unifasciatus. Classification (NCBI taxonomy): domain Eukaryota; kingdom Metazoa; phylum Arthropoda; class Insecta; order Hymenoptera; family Formicidae; genus Temnothorax; species Temnothorax unifasciatus. The sequence goes on from JASTWK010000330.1 coordinate 29,697, forward strand.
AGAATAATGATTGAAAGTTTTGTAAGTTCCGAAAATAAATTTTTTTTCGGAAATCGGCAGTTCTCGCAGGAGTTCAGTTCGCCCCCCGCAGAGTTCTATCGAAATCTGGTATGGTCCAAAACGCTCCGACCGATATTTCAAAAGTTACAACCCTTCAAAGTGCCATCCATCGGGACTTAGAAAATTTTCGAAATGTGACACTTTGGGTGGCTGTAACTTTTGAAATATTAATCGTAGCGCTTCGGGCCATAATAGTTATCGATAGAACTCTTCGGGGGCGACCAGAACTCCCGCGAGAACTGCCGATTTCCGAAAAAAAAATTTACCCTTCTGGACTTAGAAAATTTTCGAGGTGTGGCACTTCGAAGGGCTGTAACTTGTGAAATATTGGTCGGATCGTTTTGGACCCTGATAGTTTTCGATAGAACTCTTCGGGGGGCGACCAGAACTCCGATCAGAACTCCGGTGAAATAATTTTTTAATTTTAGGGGTGGCACTTCGAAGGGCTGTAACTTTTGAAATATTGGTCGGATCGCTTCGGACCCTGATAGTTTTCGATAGAACTCTTCGGGGGGCGACCAGAACTCCGATCAGAACTCCGGTGAAATAATTTTTTAATTTTAGGGGTTGCACTTCGAAGGGCTGTAACTTTTGAAATATTGATTGGATCGCTTCGGACCCTGATAGTTTTCGATAGAACTTCTCGAGGGGCGACCAGAACTCCCGCGAGAACTGCCGATTTCCGAAAAAAAATTTACCCTTCTGGACTTAGAAAATTTTCGAGGTGAGACACTTCGAAGGGCTGTAACTTGTGAAATATTGGTTGAATCGCTTCGGACCCTGATAGTTTTCGATAGAACTCTTCGGGGGGCGACCAGAACTCCGATCAGAACTCCGGTGAAATAATTTTTTAATTTTAGGGTGGCACTTCGAAGGGCTGTAACTTGTGAAATATTGGTTGGATCGTTTTGGACCCTGATAGTTTTCGATAGAACTCTTCGGGGGGCGACCAGGACTTCGATCAGAACTCCGGTAAAATAATTTTTTAATTTTAGGGGTGGCACTTCGAAGGGCTGTAACTTGTGAAATATTGGTCGGATCGTTTCGGACCCTGATAGTTTTCGATAGAACTTCTCGAGGGGCGAACCGGAACTCCCGCGAGAACTGCCGATTTCCGAAAAAAAAATTTACCCTTCGGGACTTAGAAAATTTTCGAAGTGTGGCACTTCGAAGGGCTGTAACTTTTGAAATATTGGTTGGATCGTTTTGGACCCTTATAGTTATCGATAGAACTATTCGGGGGGCGACCAGAACTCCGATCAGAACTCCGGTGAAATAATTTTTTAATTTTAGGGGTGGCACTTCGAAGGGCTGTAACTTTTGAAATATTGTTTGGATCGTTTTGGACCCTTATAGTTATCGATAGAACTATTCGGGGGGCGACCAGAACTCCGATCAGAACTCCGGTGAAATAATTTTTTAATTTTAGGGGTTGCACTTCGAAGGGCTGTAACTTGTGAAATATTGGTTGGATCGTTTTGGACCCTGATAGTTTTCGATAGAACTTCTCGAGGGGCGACCGGAACTCCCGCGAGAACTGCCGATTTCCGAAAAAAAAATTTACCCTTCGGGACTTAAAAATTTTTCGAGGTGTGGCACTTCGAAGGGCTGTAACTTTTGAAATATTGGTTGGATCGTTTTGGACCCTTATAGTTATCGATAGAACTCTTCGGGGGCGACCAGAACTCCGATCAGAACTCCGGTGAAATAATTTTTTAATTTTAGGGGTTGCACTTCGAAGGGCTGTAACTTTTGAAATATTGGTTGGATCGTTTTGGACGCTTATAGTTTTCGATAGAACTCTTCGGGGGGGCGACCAGAACTCCGATCAGAACTCCGGTAAAATAATTTTTTAATTTTAGGGGTGGCACTTCAAAGGGCTGTAACTTTTGAAATATTGGTCGGATCGCTTCGGACCCTGATAGTTTTCGATAGAACTCTTCGGGGGGCGACCAGAACTCCGATCAGAACTCCGGTGAAATAATTTTTTAATTTTAGGGGTGGCACTTCGAAGGGCTGTAACTTTTGAAATATTGATTGGATCGCTTCGGACCCTGATAGTTTTTGATAGAACTTCTCGAGGGGCGACCAGAACTCCCGCGAGAACTGCCGATTTCCGAAAAAAAATTTACCCTTCTGGACTTAGAAAATTTTCGAGGTTGAGACACTTCGAAGGGCTGTAACTTGTGAAATATTGGTTGGATCGCTTCGGACCCTGATAGTTTTCGATAGAACTCTTCGGGGGGCGACCAGAACTCCGATCAGAACTCCGGTGAAATAATTTTTTAATTTAGGGGTGGCACTTCGAAGGGCTGTAACTTTTGAAATATTGATTGGATCGCTTCGGACCCTGATAGTTTTCGATAGAACTCTTCGGGGGGCGACCAGAACTCCGATCAGAACTCCGGTGAAATAATTTTTTAATTTTAGGTGTGGCACTTCGAAGGGCTGTAACTTGTGAAATATTGGTCGGATCGCTTCGGACCCTGATAGTTTTCGATAGAACTCTTCGGGGGGCGACCAGAACTCCGATCAGAACTCCGGTGAAATAATTTTTTAATTTTAGGGGTGGCACTAAAATGGTGTTTTCGTCATTTTAAATGACAAAACTCTTTTTAAAAACTATAGAGAACTTTAAAACTTATTGAAATCTATCCAGAACTCCCATAAAAAATTAATTTTTTTAAAAATGGGGGCACCGTAAAGTTAGTCCCCCTATTTTTAAAATGGTGTTTTCGTCATTTTAAATGACGGAACTTTTTCTAAAAACTATAGAGAACTCTAGAACTCTTGCTGGGAAATCCAGAACTCTAATAAATTTTTCCAAATTTAAAAAAAAAGGGGCCAACTTCACAGACATGCTTCACACACGCAAAGTTGGTCTCCCTTTTTTCAAAAGGTGTTTTCGTTACCTTAATCGCCAGAACTCTTTTTAAAACTTATCAGGCATTTTTTCTATTGCCCGAGCAAAGCGATTAGGCCAACGGTTTGCAAGATAACCGATATTTGATCGAGTGATGATTGAAAGTTTTCTAAGTCCCGGGGTCGAAAATTTTTTTGGAGTTCCAAATAGTTTTGATGGGATTTTTGGACATTTTTTGACGAGTTGTGACGAAAAGTCTTATGGCTCAAAGCGATAAGACTAACGGTTTGCAAGATAACCGATATTTGAACGAGAGATGATTGAAAATTTTCTTTTGCCAAAAAATTGTTTTTAATCAAATTAAAAAATTTTTTATGTATCAGGAACTCTAGGTAATCGCAAAATAAAGCGTTTAAGGCATTCAGAACTACTCGATCTAAAAAAAATTTTCAAAATTTTTTATTTTTTTTATTAACCAAAAAAATTTTTTGTGTATCAGGAACTCTAGATAATCGCAAAATGAAGCGTTTAGGCCATTCAGAACTATTCGATCTCAAAATTTGATTTAAAAAATCGTGAAGTTGGCCCCCCTTTTTTCAAAAGGTGTTTTCGTTATCTTAATCGCTAGAACTCTTTTTAAAACTTATCAGGAACTCTTCCTATTGTCCGAAAGAAGCCAGAACTCTAAACAGAACTATATTTGGATGATGTAGGGGGGCCAGCTTCACACACTCAATAACTTAAGGTAATTTTTATCATTACTTTTGGCAAATAATTAGTTACAATTACGCGCGTTATTCATTAAAAAAAAAGTAACTTGTTAGTTGATTCGTTACGTAACGTTCAGTAAAGATACGAGTTACTTCTTTTCAATAAGTAATGGTAAATACCCGGGAAAGAAAGATTATATATCTATGTATATAGATATATATGATTATATATGAATTTTGTCTCTATATGATCATATATAATTATATATAATTATATATGAACATAGATAATATACTTATATACTTATATACTTATTATATACTTCTCTTTAATTGTCAATTTAATTTTATTTAGCATTTGTATGACATATATTTTTGCCTCGGGGTATAGCGTTAAAATTAAATCTGTAAAATTAAAAGTTTAAAAGAGGAGTTAATAAGTATAATATTATTAAAATAGGTTTTATTAGCTGTGGAATATCTCAGTGTCAAAGCAGCATTAAAATTTTGGGAGCATTGTAGCTTCAAGGTAGTATTAAAATAAAATGTATAGAATTAGAGGTTTAAAAAAGAAGTTAATAAGTGTAATATTATCAAAGTAGGTTTTCTCTAGGTTATAGAGTATCTAAGTAGGTGCAAACTATCCTTAAGAATGTCAAAGTAGTATCAAAATTTTGGGATGGTATCTGAATTAAAACCTGTGTAATTAACAGATAAAATTTTAACTATAAATTAAAGCCGATGCAATTTACTATCCTGGATAAGGAGAATTAAAATATTAATTAATTATTATATTATTTATAAAGAAAAAGTGTATAGTATATACATATTGTATGTGAGCGTGTATACATATAGTTTTTCTAGGATTTCCATGAAAATTTCGGTTTTGATTTCGGTTGGACTTTAGTTATAAAATATTAAATAATTTTAAAAGGCACACTTAGGCGCAATATTTTCTTTTACGATATTATAGGCAAATAAACGTATTAAATAACAAAAAAAAATGTATAGCTGGGAGATGCCGGAAACAATATAATAATAAATATTAAAAAATCTCTGATATTCTAGTAAGAAGTTTACATCAAATTAAAACATTGTACTACTTGTTATAAAAATAAAAAGTAAAACTTAACTATTTATATAAATATATACATATATAAATATATAATTAAAATACCTGGAGACATAGTTAAAATTTTATTTATTATAATTACACAAGTTTTGATTCAGATACCATAAAGGAGACACTATACTTTTCAATAATATAATTTTAAAAAATCCTTTCCTTATATTTTACAGTAATACATTACATTACATTACATTTTACAAGATAATTTATTATTTATTTTGAAATATATACAGCTATTTTTCAATAACTTTTATTTCATTTTTCATTGATTTCATAATACTTTCAGCTGATGGCTCTGATAGAATTTTGCTGAAAGCACCATGAAATCGATGAAAAGTGAAATAAAAGTTATTGAAAAATTACTGAATATATTTTATAATGTATAATAATTTTCCCTATGAAACATAATGTAATAATGTGAAATATAAGGAAAGTTAAATTATACTATTGAAAAGTAATAACAAAATTTATTTTATATGTACTATGAAACTTATGTTAGGGTTAAGAAGATCTTGAATATAAGATCGGACTATGAATATCGACCTTATTAGGAACGGGCACGATGACCAAAATGGCGGAAATGAGCCGGCTCGTAAACACGCGAAACATGTGTACTCACTCAGTTTCGTCGATAAAAATGTTTAAAAAATCAGAAATTAGTGTAGTTGTTCAGGATTGAGGTAAAGTTGGTATAATGGGGCGCTGTCGCGACAGCGAACGCCCCTGGCGCGAGCACAAGCAACCCTCGGGCTTGACACGAACTCGCCCGAGATCACCCGATTGTCGCGCCTACCGTTCCGACCGCGCGATTGCAAAACGCGCAGGCGTTTCCTAATTTACGTACACCGCGCAACTCTGTACATCGCGGATCGATGTGATTCGTCCTTCGCGAGGCAACGACCCCCGCCGAGGGTCTCCTCTCGGGACGAAGGTTGATCGATATCGATCCGCGCTCTCTTCCGTTTCTGCCTCGCTAAGGAGGAAGTCGAGCCGGTCGTTCATGACAATTAGTACCTCGGGAGTGTTCTCGAAAGTAATTGCGCGAAGTCCGTATTGTTTCATCGCGAGCCGCACCCGCTTAATTGATCGCTGCGTGAAATTCCTCATTTCGCAAGTTTTTCCGTTTACCAGCAACGACGTGGCGAAGCCAAGGGACGGATCACGTGATCACCGCGTGCAGTAACGTGATTCTTCAAGAGAGAACCGTGTCGACGACGAAACCGTCACACGAATCAAACCCGGTTTTCGCGAGTGTTTCTTTCTCGAGCGTTGCGATAACCGCGCGTAAGCTCAGACGAGCAGTCCTTGTACATAATATACGCAGGGAGTTCGATCCCGTTATCGACCCCGCTCGCGGCCATCTTGTCGTGCCGGGCCGTTCTCATCGTTACCGCGGAAATACCGCGTCTCGTTACATTAAGTTACTCTTCTCATTGTGATTAGTGTGAAACTCCGCGTCCCCGAGTGACCCTAAAGTGCGCCTGAGCATCTCTCGCGAGTCATCGCGTGTTCGCGGTCGCTCATCTGCTTCGCGAGCAAGATATTCGCCGGTCGTGTTCAAGATATCCGATCGCGAGGGCGGTACTCAATCGCTCTTCAAGATCTCCGTTTCGCGAGCCATCGCAGAGAGTACGAGCGACGCAAGATTTCCGTTCCGACATTTTTCGCGAATGCTCAGCCCGCTCGATTGCGCGAGTGCGAGAAAACTTTGTAAAATATCCGCGTGTTGAAATAAATTGTGTTTGTGAATCAAATCTAAAGGGCGTGCGTCATCTAAAATCCACTCCTCGCTAACTCCTCTAGGACCTTGCCCCGCGCCCTTGTCAGGGTAGGTCCCGGCATTCAATTACGTGTACCTTGGCCGAGCACGAAACAGTAGTCGGGCATCGGCGGAGCAACCTTGAGGGTAAGTATCATCTCTTATCTGCATAAAATTAATAGGTTTTTCCCATTTATTCGGACTGTTTTATTTCGATAAAAATAATTAGAAAAAAAGAAATTATTTAAAATTTTATAAAAATTTATTTTTGTAAATATTTTTTCCGGAAAATAGATAATTATATCAGTGAATCTAATTAAAAGACAAATTAGATGCGCATAAAATCATGTGTATCTTTTGAAACGTTAATCATTTTCAGCGCCTTTTTAATTTATATCTTTCGTTTTTGTTACTGTATCATCATAGCTATGTGCCCGAATTACTCCGCCCGTTGCGCATCGGATCGGTGAGTGATGAAATTTTTAGAATAGTATTGGGTAACGGATTTGCGAGACCAATAATAGGTATATTTATGTATTGTATCCATATAATAGTACTATAGATAAATGCGACTTCTCACAGATCCGTTGCCCTAAAATGGATAGACTTTTTTTGTTATTCTTTACGCATATGCACCTGACACATGGAGTTTTGCTACACCGGCAAGAAAGCCACATTTTATTTGTTCTTTTTTTAACTTTTTCCATTTTAACTTTTTCCATTTTCCACGTAGAGCGAATGTGAGCGAATGACCGTTCAATGACAAGTAATGACAACAAGTAATAACCGAAAATTCTTCAAACTTGGTCCCCTCGATCGTATCGCCTCGCGCGATTCGATTCGATTCGATACATCTCGATAGCTTTCCTTCAGTCTGTGGCTGCGTTTGAGGAGCGCGCTATCAGCGCTATTTGCTTATTCTATCCTTGTTTTATACGATAAAGATAGAATGATGCAATAGCGTTAATACCGCGCTCCCCGAACGCAGCCTGTGTAGCACACGCAATTTTTTGTTAATTATTAACTCGTTGATAATATGCGTCTTTTTGCGATAACTGTTTTTCATATTCTATCTGTGATTGGAAGTTTTTATCGATGATTCTTGGTGAAAACGAATTTTTATTACTTGAATTTTTATTACTTTTCCATCGTCGATAGCGATTCCATCCAACGTCATCGTATATATAACATTTATGTTTGATGGCACGTGATGGATTGAATTTTTTCTTGAGCGTTAAGAAATTATCTTTGCCGAAATTTTGCTATCTCCATAAAGCTTAAATGTGTTCTGTTTATTATAGTTTTATCATTTATGTATTTCGCAATGGTATACTTCTTTATATGAGTTTATTTACTTCCCATATGAAGTAAATAACATATGAAGTACTGTATCTATTTTTAATGTTTATTGACAAAGATTTGAAAGACTTGACAATTTAATTTTTACTAATTATATAAACAATATAATAATATAACAATATCGCATGTTGCGCGTGTTAACTACGTTTTAGATTCTTATCGATTTTACGTTCTTTATTTTATATCTATTTTTAATATGATAATATCTATAAAATAGTTTATAGCTTTGTACAACTATTATTACATTAACAATGAGATATAAACACCCTTCATTATGAAAATTTATGTGGTACTGAAGAGTACTGTTGTGTTTAAAATGGGCAGCGAAGTAATTTTTTTTGAAAGGCGGAATTTCCTTTTGTGGATCACGATACAGCGTATTGTTTAATAAATGCAGCTTTGAAATCTGTAGAGGAACAGTACTCATCACATCGATGCTGGCTACGACTGCCTAGCCAATAATTATTTCCATAAAAAAACTTGACTGAAATTTGTCGCTAGAATCCAGCACTTAAAAGTAAAACATAGACAAACGTTATTTACAAAAATTATTAAAAGAAATATTGAATATTGAGAAAAAAAAAAGAATATTGAATAGTCTCTTATTTATTGTCAGTTAATTATAGATTTTGATAATTACTAATTTTGAAAAGCAGTCTTTAGATATTTACAATTATATCGAGATTTCCCTCGTGATTATTATTGAATAAATATAATTGACTATATTTCCTATTGTTATAAAAGACGTACATTTCTTATTGTTACGACACATTTTATTACAAGTCATATTTTATAGTAATTATTGTAAAATAATTATGATTACATGATATGTTTCATAAATAAGAATGCGCATATTTACGCAATAATATGAAAAATGTAGTCACAAAAATACATTCCTTTTCTTATCACAATATTCGATTAGCTCTTTCCGAACTTTATACATTAAAAGTGCATTATTAAATATATAATTATAATTAAGAATTTTACATATTTTTCAGGCTCCAGAGTATTCGTGAGAATGCACCCGTAAGCACATACAATATGTTGCCACGTGTTTTCGCAATATTGTGCCACGCAATGTAGAAGATTCACTTGCATTACACTCTTCTGAAAATTTTTGTATTAATGCGCATGCTGCGAGATACTTATATCTTTCTTTATCAGATCCAGGCAATTCAAAGATATGCAGATTTTTTTCTGATACTCGAGCTTGTTTCCGAAATTAAATTAAATTAATACTTTGAAATAAATTGTTCGACAGTAAAACCGGTACTGTACGTCCCAATTTGCCTCTTATGCAAAATCTTATAATATATATTTTTTGACAATTTTTCTATTTTTTGGAGACAATGATTTATAAATGTCATTATACATATTTTTACTTAATTTTTCATAGTTATTGAAGTCCTCTATGAGAACTCTCAATTTCTCCTGCCCTACGTCGGTTAAATACATGTATGGAAGTTAATGTTGCTTTAGCCAAAGAAATCCAGTGGCAATAAGAGAGCGATTAATTGGTGTAATGCCTCAAACGCTTCAGTTCGTTTTTTTTTCTAAATGTCTGTACAATTTCCGAATATCTTCTACTGATGGAAAGTTAACTTTTTTATGCCTTTTGCGAGCCGACTGTGTTTCTAAGACAGTTGTATTAATACTTGTTCCGATGTCGACAATTAGTAGTTTTAAAAAATCTTTGACTTGTTTCTTCTTTTTTTCGTCTTCTCTTTTTATACATTCAGTAATGAGGATATTTCTAATATGTTTGATCAATGTTGATAAACTTGATGCTACCGCAGGAGTTTCATACATTTTTTCTTCCGAATTAAATTTTGCGACTTTATTAATCGCGCAGATGCAGTCATTATATACTTTGGGATCATAAATTGATTCGAAGTTTTCAATGTTTGTATTTATATTTTTCATCGCCAAAAAGAAACGATCAATAAGGCGTAATCTAGCACGAATCATATCGTGATGATGTTGTGACACGTGTGTGCCCTGACAACGAAAATCACAACTTCTATCTTGCTGCGCGTGCGGCCATTAAGCGTGTGGCCGCAGGGCATGTTCGTAGTCGTTACATCTCGTCGGTATGACAGGAATCATAACCTGATTTCTGTCAACTTTAACGTTTAATATCTCGCTTTGCGGGGCAGAGCGACATTAGTTGCAGTTCTTGTAATTTCGGACATTCTTCCAAAAAAATGAATCATTTATCAGATGTATCAATTATTGTCCTCCATAAAAGTAACTCTTTCTGCAAATTTTGGCATTGCGTCAGTAATTTAAAAATGCGAGGAGTGAGTTCAATATTTTTCAAATAGATTACTTCCAGACGTTGATAGCAAGAAAGTAATAGGACGCTCAAGTCGTCCTCATCGAACGTCATATTGATGTCATTTCTGCAAAAAAAAACTATATAATTATAACAAACGCACAAAGGATACAGTAACATATATAGTTTAAAAGAAAATTAAAAGTCACACACTTGGGAAGATAGAGTTTTCGTATATTTTTACAAACAGCGAGGGCATTCAGATGCTGTGATGAACAGCCAAAAACATTCGATATATCTATTATTTGCAAATTGGGACACAAATGCCCTAGCTCTGTAAACAGAGTCTAAGGGTAAACTACCGCGAAGCGGATTGTAATGTAACTCACGTAATTTGTAAATTACAGTTGGTATTTTGTAAATTACAGTTTTTTTCGGTTCCGGTTTATTAAAATTTTTTTATTGAAATTTGTATTGAATAAAATTATTTATATGCATACTGCGTTTGTGGATATGTACTTATCGATTTGGTTCCAGTTTCAGTCTATTATGATACTTAATAAAAGTTTCGGTTTCGGTTTTCTAGCTAACAAAATTACTGGTATTTTGTAAATTACAGTTTTTTTTGGTTCCGGTTTATTTAAATTTTTTTATTGAAATTTGTATTAAATTAAATTATTTATATGCTTAATTATTTATATGCTTTTACGTCTTTTTACTCAATAATCACGCCCGAGACGCAAGACGGATCAAAAGGGGAGGTGAGGAGAGAAGGATGACGGACCTCTCTAACTGGTCTCTCGCACGGTCCGACAATTATATTCAAAACCAAAATTGGGCGCCAGACGCATAAGCTCGCGTCCACGAATTTATACCAAAATCGCGAGAACCCGAAAATAAACACAATAGCGTAATTAGTCAGACGTGCATGAGATCGGCCAGCTCGATTTAACGGAGGAGGGCGAGGTTGATAATGGACAGCGCAAAAATTCGGCGAAGCGACAGTTAAGCGACACTTAGATATTTTATAGTAGTCGATAACAACTTTATTATAATTGAAACCTAGTGAAATTAGATTTCAACGAGCAAGAATTTAATGAATTGAATGATTGAGTAGTGAAAGTTAAATAACAATCTGAATTGAATAACTGAATAATAGAATTCGTAGAATTACATCAATGGATCAATAGAAAATTGAATATGAGAGTTAACAGAACTCTGTATGAAATCGTGGCAAATACGTAATAATATAACTGAGTCGAATTTATTCTGATATAATCGAACCAAGTGAACATTTTTTGAATGTACTCACATATTCTATTGTGTAATATTTGGAACTCCGGATTGAGTTTCCATTTGTGTAGCCTGCCTTCTTTTTCGATTTTTATGAAATCATCATTCCTCCAAAGGCAGTCCTGAACTGTGTGTTTCCACTTCTTAAACGCATGACGCTTATAGAATTCAAAACTTCGAAAAAAATTATATATTTTTTCTATAGTTAATTGCCTGTACTTCGACGTAGCGATCGCCAATATTATCATATTTTTTGTTGTGTATGGCTGCTTTAAAGATCGACTTCGATCGAATTCGTTCACTTTTTCGGATGTCTTGGAAATATCTAATTTATCTGAAATTAATAAAGATTCGGGTACTTCAATGTATCATTATACAGTTAATACAATTAGATACTGACTCGAATTAACATCGCAAAGAAGAACGTAGACGTGAATTACATGTGAAGTAAACAGAGAAGGACACAAAGTCGAATAGAGCTTAATACTAGACATGGAATATAATTATGTATTTATTATTTAAAAATCTAATATATTCTTTTGATATTTAAAGGTGTCTTCTTTATCTTCAATATTCTGCTTTCTTTTTAGGGATAGACATATTCTGTCGTGTGATGTTTTATGCTCCGGATTGAGTTTCCATTTGTGTAGCCTGCCTTCTTTTTCGATTTTTATGAAATCATCATTCCTCCAAAGGCAGTCCTGAACTGTGTGTTTCCACTTCTTAAACGCATGACGCTTATAGAATTCAAAACTTCGAAAAAAATTATATATTTTTTCTATAGTTAATTGCCTGTACTTCGACGTAGCGATCGCCAATATTATCATATTTTTTGTTGTGTATGGCTGCTTTAAAGATCGACTTCAATCGAATTCGTTCACTTTTTCGGATGTCTTGGAAATATCTAATTTATCTGAAATTAATAAAGATTCGGGTACTTCAATGTATCATTATACAGTTAATACAATTAGATACTGACTCGAATTAACATCGCAAAGAAGAACGTAGACGTGAATTACATGTGAAGTAAACAGAGAAGGACACAAAGTCGAATAGAGCTTAATACTAGACATGGGCTGCGTTCGGGGAGCGCGCTATTAGCGCTATTGCATCATTGTATCTTTATTGCTCATCAAGTGTAGAACAAGGATAGAATAAGCAAATAGCGCTAATAGCGCGCTCCCCGAACGCAGCCATGGAATATAATTAGGTGAAAGAAGTGCTACGCCACGCTCGGCGCGCAAGGACGCAATATTCGAAATCGCGAAAGGGTTCTATCGCCAAGATACTATACGCTCGAGGGAGGCGCGGGATTCTGAACACCACGCTGAATATCGTGCGATTAATATCGCACCGCTATAACACGCGCGACTCTCTCAATCAAATGTCCTCTAAATCCCACAATCATGGAATGCGGCGCGAGGAAATAAGACTGTCGCACTAAGAGATCACTTAACTCGCGATAACAATTAGTAGACGAAGACATCGAACGAATATTTTTTTTTTTAATGAAGCTTGAAGTCTTTATTTTAAGAATGTACCTCCATTTTTTGCATGTGATGTACCTCTACGCTTGTAACCTCTGAAATCTGAGGGCATATTTGGCATATTGAAAATTGCGAAGTTTGACAGGATGCACGGACGTGGAAAAATTTCTTTCAGGGACGCCGTTTGCATCGTCATAAAATTCAAATCTTATGACCCTGTGCCAAGTTTTCTAGCAATAAAAAACAAATTGCATTTTTTATATCCGTTTATTGAACAAAGAAATAAAAAAGCATAATTATAAGATTTACCTGCACCACCAATGAACGTGTAGGAAATGCAGGGCCACAATTTTCTGGCGTTCTGACCTCTTCAAGAAATTGATCTCGTAAATGTACTGAGCTTCAGGTGGATATTTGCACATATTTTTATTGCCACGCGTTACGAACCACTTTTTTAATACTATATTGGTGCATAATTTTCCCTCCTCGTCTATTTCATCGAATTGAACTATTGCATACGATTCTTTGGGATTTTGTGGATCCGAGGATGAATTTGCCATTTTTGGTGACTTGAGATTATACGTTATAATTATAAAAGCTATTTAATGTCTATTTACCACATACACCAATTATAATGACGGATATTAACTATTATTAATGTAAGCAACTGTGCTCACGGGAACACGATATAACAACTCAATCGCGTTCAATTACAATAAGTGCCTTTTATTCACCCGAATACTTTCGATGCAATATGTAACGGTCTGCCTTTAAGATCGAACGCGGACTAGCTTGCCGGATCAGGAGTTCGATAGGAGGCCCAGAGACAAGAATCAGGGTTAATGCACACTCGAGAGTTTATTCAATGATGGCTCACGCCGAAAATTTACAGTATAACGTGCGTAAGGGCACGCCGGTTTTAACAGACGCGGTAGTACATGAAGCGACACGCGGTATTTACAGACGATCGGGCCGATGCCCGCGGTGCGGTAATGGGTTAGGCGCGGTTCGAGCGGAACGCAATGTTACAGAAAACGGAACGCGGTATTTACAGACGGTCGTACAGATGCACGCGGTGCATTAGCGGAGCGCAGTATTACTGGAGCGGGACGCGGTATTTACAGACGTTCGTACAGATGCACGCCGTGCATTCGAGTATCAGACGTGGTTTGACCGGCAGGTGTACGCGGTGCACGTATTTAGGATTCGGGAGCCCGGGGCTTTGGTAACGAGAGCTCGTTACGAGGCCGAGCGTGTTCGACCCCGTTTGGCCGTTGCCGTCGGAGAGTTCGGTTGCTGGAGGTCGGGGACACCCGAGAGTTCTCGGTCGAGGCATGGAGCGCCGGACCCCATTGGTGTGTCGCCCTAGGAGTTTAGGTGCGATAGGCTTCGTCGGATAGCGGAAAGCTGGTGTGGAGACGAAGTGAGACTTCCCGTTTTTTTCTTCTTCTTTTTAAAACCCCGATTGGATTTCTGGCTCCGTGGGAGCCAAAGTACCACGCTTTCTAAGCAAGAATGATGGGGGACTCTCCGGGGAAAGAGCTTTGCTCGGGATGGTCGCGTGCTCCTAGCTCAACAATCGTAACAGTTTTGTTTATTAGTAATCTGCGCAGTTCTGCAGGATTGAGGATCGTGCAAGGGTGCAAGCACACCGTACCACCGTGCCCGCCTTCTTCTTGCGTAAGTGCAGAGCTTCTCATTGGTCTGTCTCCTCATTGGTTGCGGTGCGTCGGCTGTGGCGCCGGCGTTTCGGGAAATTTAGCGGAAAATTCGAACTTATCGTGGGGCCGCCGAAAATCGCTTACATAAATTTTACTGTAAAATTTACTATTAACTATATGATTGTTGAATTATCACTTTAGCTACACGTTAGGCTAGTTTTTCCGCAATGACACCTTCCCCTCTTGGTCTTCTCTTTAGTAGCGGAACAAGTTTATTCATGAAGAAGAGTAAATGAATATTTTTTTTCCTTGACATGTAACAAAGCACTCTTGTTTGTAATGACATAATCTATTACTGATCTGCCTGCTGCTCCTATGTACGTCATTCCATCACTGTCGTTACCTTGTATATTTCCATTAATTATATAGAGTCCATTTTCTTTCATCCACTTTGTCTTTATTAATTCTCTTCCTTTATTCTTTTTTTCCTTCTTTGTTTATTGATCTGTTTTTTGATACCCTGTGCTTTTTATCATTTTGTTCTTTAATTTTTCTTCCCTTGTTTGCGGTTCTTGTGTTGAAATCACCTCCTATTATAATGCTTTTGTCCTTATTTTTCTCTATTATCTCTGACATTTTTTCATAATTTTTTCTGTTTTAATATCTAAGTTGATCTGCATGACTTCTTCCGTTATCTTTTTTATTTTTATGTTGCTAAATTTTAGTTTCTTCCTGTATACCGTAGCCATTCCGCCTTTTGCTCTTCTTTTTTTCTTTTCTCTTTTTGCTTTTACTGTAAATACTTCAAAATTTTTTAAGTTGTGTTCCAGCAAGTTGTTTTCCTTTTTTTCTATCCATGTCTCCGAAAAGTTTGCTACCTCATTATTTTTTATGTTTTCCCAGTTTTCTTTTTCTAGGTTTTTTATTCCAGCTATGTTTCAGAATAGAATTTCTATTTTTTTATTATTCCATACAGATCCGATATTACGACGATTTAGCATAACTTGTTTTTGATGATATGTCCAATGTTGGTTTTTTTGCTTTTTCTTTTGTAGCAGATCCTAAATAAGCAGTAAAGGGACCAACTGTTAGATAATTTGTTCTTTGAGATAAAGCATATGATTCACTAATTTGGATCAACATTAAATTTTGTAGTTCGAATTCTGAACAAAGATCTATAGGTATAATGTACAATTGATAGCAAGGATTCGATCTTGTTTCACTTATCATTTCTATTCTCTAATGTTTTTGTCTTAAGACTCTTGCTAATTGGGTAGGACAGTAATACTTCTCAAAGATCTCTCTTGCGTAAGGGTTTTCGAGAAGCAATTTCCTATTTCTTAAGATCTGAATTGATTTTTTTATTGTTTATCTTCATTATATCAAGGAAATCTTTTTCTTTCTTTTCTTGCGTAATTTTATTAATAGTTTGAATGTTTGTAAATGTTATTTTTAATGAATTTAATATACCAGCATTAGAATTTTTCGGTATCTCTATGTGCTACTGATAATATCATAGGCTTCATATCAATCTTTAATTATATCTACTAACCTTTCTAATAAATAATTATTTTTCTCTTTAAATAATCTTCTGACTTCAGGATTAGTTACATGATTAGATGTAATATGATTGAGAGCCATATCTTTAAATAAATTTTCAATAGTTGGTAAATTTTCTACATTAAGAGAGAATATATCTTCTATTAATTTCTTTAAATCAGGAATTATTAATTTCTTTTTAAATTGATTGAAATTTATATAACTATTATAAATTTCAGGTATTATTCTCTTAAGGGTCATAAATATCCCTAACCAAATTTGTTGCGTGTTGAAAGGTCCCGGCGTGAACTCCGCCGACGGCGGAAATGGAAATCGGCATGCGAATGCGTTTGATTCGCAAGATTTGCGCCAAGTTCTCCGAGATGAACGTCATCTCGGAGCCTTGGTCGAGTAAAGCTCTGACGACGGCGGTGCGCCCGGACGAATCGCGGACCGTGACCCACGCTGTCGCCAGTAGGACCGGTATTCGATTTTTCGTCGCCACATAGGCGAACGGAGAATTTACCTCAGATTTCGAATCAGAGATTTGAGGCGACGAGCAATTAAGCGGCGTAGTTTCTTTCGATGATGAGCTATTGAGTGATGCGGTTTCCGTGGAACTGGAGCAAGAATCCGAGTCAGCATGTAACATTGAATGATGTTTTTTATAACAAACGCGACATGAATATTTACTCCGACAATCCTGGACGGAATGTTTAGCGCTTAAGCAATTAACACAACGTTTAATAGTTTCACGACACTGACTCGCATTCTTGCTGATAAACGCAGGACACAAATTTATAAAATGTTAAGCCTTACACAACGGACACGGAGTCGGGTCATTGGCGGCAGCGGTGGCGGCGTGCACTCGCGAGGCGGTCGCAGATTTCGAAGCGGTTTTGGTCGATGAAATGATCGCACAGTCTTTTAAGGCGCGAGTATGAGATTTAAGAAACCGACAAAGATCTTTGTATGACTGTGGGGCATCGGTATCGCTCGACTTAACGTTCCACGCTTTACGCGTTATCGGATCTAATTTTTGCACAATGAGGTGAACGAGGACATCGTTCCACAATTCGTCGGGCCGTCGATTTAAATTTTTCAGTGAAGATACCGCGACATTAACTTTATCATATAAGGTCTGTAACTCCGAAGCAGATTTACGCGTGATTTTTTGTAATTTATACGCAAACTAGTGGGTGCTGGGACTGTTCCCTTTTTGAAGATAGAGTCCGCAACGGCTACGCTGGTGGGTGCTGGGACTATCTTTTTGGGGAACAGAGTCCGCACTGGTGATGTTTTATAAAACAAACTAGTGGGTGCTGGGACTGTTCCTTTTTGAAGATAGAGTCCGCACCGGCTACGCTGGTGGGTGCTGGGACTATCTTTTTGGGGAACAGAGTCCGCACTGGTGATGTTTTATAAAACAAACTAGTGGGTGCTGGGACTGTTCCCTTTTGAAGATAGAGTCCGCACCGGCTACGCTGGTGGGTGCTGGGACTATCTTTTTAAAGAACAGAGTCCGCACTGGTGATGTTTTATAAAACAAACTAGTGGGTGCTGGGACTGTTCCCTTTTGAAGATAGAGTCCGCACCGGCTACGCTGGTGGGTGCTGGGACTATCTTTTTGGGGAACAGAGTCCGCACTGGTGATGTTTTATAAAACAAACTAGTGGGTGCTGGGACTGTTCCCTTTTGAAGATAGAGTCTGCACCGGCTACGCTGGTGGGTGCTGGGACTATCTTTTTAAAGAACAGAGTCCGCACTGGTGATGTTTTATAAAACAAACCAGTGGGTGCTGGGATAAATCTCGTCTGGGTCGTGTTCTATATTTTCGCTGAGTAATACTTCTAGTGTTGTCACGAAACGGTTTTAATGGCACATTATTTACAAATGTGAACAATACACAGTGACTGTTTTTACATTGTGCTTTGCCACGAAATACTTTGTGTTCAATTTTTTATTATTATAACATTTATGCTCTAAAAAGCGTAAGACGCATTTTGGAAATGACTTTTTGAAATAATCATTAAACGCATCGGTCCAGCTACTGAGTAACTTTGTGCCATTATTCAAGTACGTTTCCCAAAATTCCCGAGGTATCATAATACTAGAGCACGTATTTTCTTTAGATGAGTCAAGCTTGAAATGTTAAGCTTGAAAACCTAAAGATCAGATCCCACACCTTGGGTGATTCTAACAAAAGAGCAGTAGTTGCTAAACAAGACCTGTCTTCTAAATTTTCATCTACGGATATCGTATAAGACTCCTCTGGCCATTCAACCGGATTTCGAGAGAGCCATTGAGGTCCTGTCCACCATTCTTTTGATTCAAGCAACTGACTAGGAGTTAAGCCTTTCGTGGCCAAATCCGCCGGATTTTTGAGTCCTGGAATTAATTTCCATTTAGCTTGAGGCAACGTTTTTTGAATGAAGTTGACTCTGTTTTGTACAAAATCCTTCCACCTCGAAGGATGGCCTTTTATCCAAGCAAGAGCGACCTCTGAATCCAAACCAAGAGAAATGAGAACCTTTTGTAATTCCATAACTTGAAGTATATGGAACACGAGTTTTACAAGTAAAACTGCAGCGTTTAATTCCAGACGAGGAATAGTAAGTTTCTTTAATGGAGCTACCTTTGTCTTGGATGCAACAAAACAAATTTTAATTTTTCCATTAATTGAAATAGATCTCAAAAATACGACTGCCGACATAGCTTTCTGAGACGCATCACTAAATTCGTAAATTTCAATCTGCGAATCTGACTTCAATCCTATCCACCTTGGTATCTCGAATTTCGGCATATTTTTTAATTGATCTACAAAAGACATCCATTTTTTAGACAAGTTAGCGGGTAGAACTTCATCCCAGTCTAATTTAACTGCCCATAATTCCTGAATAAATATCTTGCCAGCTACAGTAACTGGTGACAAAAAACCTAATGGATCGAAAAACTTCGCAACCGATGATAATACAGTACGTTTCGTGATCGGTCCCTCTTTAGGAACTTCCAAAACAAATTAAAACACATCTGAGAAGGTGTCCCATGACAAACCGAGTACGCTGACCATTCTCTCCTCATCAGTCTGAAGAGAAGCAATCCTTCTGTCAGGTGGAATTTCCTCTAAAATAGCTGGATGGTTACTTATCCACTTTTTTAAAATGAAACCGCCTGCCATGCAGAGCTGATCTAGTTGTGCAACCTTGTCTTTAGCTTTCTTTATCGAACTAGCACCTCCATGGAACTCGTCAACGTATCTCCCCTTTGTCATTATGGGAACAGCTAGAGGAAAACGCTTTCCTTCATCTAAGGCTAATTGAACAAGAGTCCGAAGCACTAAAAAGGGAGAGCATATAAATCCGTAGGTGACCGTTGTGAGAACAAAGATGACTACTTGACATGATACATCCAACCATAAAATACGTTGGTAGTCCCAATCCTCGGGGTTTACTTTAATTTGTTGAAACATTTTTTCAATGTCCGCAATGAATACGTAACGAAAAAATCGGAACCATAAAAGCACGTCGAATAAGTCAGTTTGTAGTTTAGCACCTGTGTATAACAAGTCGTTCATTGATACTCCATTGGATGTGGGACATGACCTGTTAAATACTACTCTCAATTTGGTCGTCAAGCTATGTTCTCTCAACACGCCATGATGAGGAATATAATATGCTGATGACGGTTCTGGCTGTACATTGGAAACTCTCTTCATATGATTGAGTTGTTCATTTCTCTTCTTAGTCGTACACTCTTGACAGAGTGGTCGTGGTTATGAACTTCTTATATTGATTCCGCCGAGGTTCTTGCAATTTGCCTCCATTTGTCTCTATTTGTGGCACTGCGGGAACATTCTGTGATGGAGCATTTTGTTGCCGATTTTATGAGATCAGTCCATCTAGTCGGGGATCGGCCGCGTGGGCGTTTGCCTTCTACTCGGCCTTGTACTACCAGGCGCTGCATGGACTCTTCATTACGTGTGATGTGTCCGAAGTAATTCAAGACCTGTAGCCGAACTGTCGACGAGAGCCTATGTTGTATGTCAAGCTCTTTTAATATGGAGACGTTGGTACGTCGTTCGGTCCATCTTATCCCCAGGAGGCGTCGCCAGCACCACATTTCTAAAGCGTCTATTTTTCTGTGGTCTTGTCGTCGAATCGTCCATGTTTCAGCTCCGTAAAGGAAGATGGGGAAGACAAGACACTTCATTAGGCGGATCTTTGTGTTTTTGGTTATCTTTTGGTCTTTCCAGATTTTTGTAAGTTTGTCAACTGCCGACCTGGTCATGGCACAGCGCCTTTTAATCTCTTCCTCGCATCCTCCTTTGTTAGTGATCGTGGAGCCAAGGTAGGTATAGCTGTGTACAACTTCACAATTGGCTATACTTCTAACATCAGGTCTGTTATCAGTCATCCGATCTACGATCATCATCTTGGTTTTTTTTCTGTTGATTGCGAGACCAAAGTTGAGGCTTATTCTTTCCAGGAGTTGAAGGAGGTTTAATATGTCTTCCTCAGTTGATGCCAGAAGAGTGGTATCGTCAGCATATCGCAAGTTAGATATCAGCCGTCCAAAGTCAAAAGGAACGTCATTCTGACTTTTCCCGGATTTTTGTATAGAACAATTATTAACTCTGTCCAGAAGTAGATGGTTGTGTCAAAATTTGCATTAAAATGTCACGCATTTGTTTACCTTTTAAATCAGATGTTACTCCAGCCATTTTCTTTCCGGCATTAGTTCCCATTAATTTATCCACATCTAAACCTATCTTTCTTGCTCCTTCAAGAGCAAACTCATTAAGGTCTCCTCTAGCCATCTTATAAATCTCACGAGTTTTAAGGGTTGTAGCTTTCTCTTTAATTCCTGAGAAAGTTGGGACTGTTGGGGTAACCATAAACTTGAAGGATTCACTTCCGAACTTTTTATAATATTCTATAGATGATACTGCTAAATTGGGAAAGTTTGCAGCATTCAATTCTCCGTCAGTTGGATGTAAAATCCTGTGGTAAGGCCATAATGCACCTTCTTTTTCTTTTTTCTTATTAATTATCCTTATAAACTTGCATATTTCTTCTAATATTATTGGCTCAGCATGTGCCTGAGATTTTTTTGGCTCATTGATAAAGTCCAACATTGTTTTTATTGTTGTCATTGCTGAATTAGACAACAAAACCATAGCTGTGGAAAGTTCTGGAAGTTGTTGATTTTGATGACAGAAATAAAATAATATACTTCTGAGCTTTGGTACTAAACGATAAACATTTCCGATAAGTAAGAAAAAATCATCTGTTACTAGTAATTCCCCTATAGAAGCACCCATGGAACTATAAACTGCTGATTTTCTACTTTGCAAGTAGGTCTGAAGTTGTCTGTTTCTCTCCAATTGTGGAACAATGAATGTCTTATTCATGGATACAATGACCATGTGAAATGTTGCCTTAATGTCATTTATGTCAAAAGCTCTCTGCCTATCTTTTATTTTAATTTTTCCTTCAATATATTCTTCTAAATCCTTTATTATTGCTGCATTATCATCAGGAGATGTAATATATTCCTCATAAGTTGCACAGAATTCTGGACCATAATGGCAAAATAAACTAAGCCAGAATGTAATATCAAATGGCGAGATATCTAAAGATTTCTTATGATTTTCTTCTATCTGGTCATAAACTTCAATTAGGTCTTGAGCATCTTTATGTAGTTGTATTAATTTTTCACTGCCGTTCGACCCGTCCGATCATCCATCCGTCTCGAACACCAAATTACTGACTAAAATATGAGAGTCCTCCTGCAAACAACACAAGTCGACACTCAAGTCAACGTCGTCCTATTTTTTTTTTTTTGCAATGAGAATCTACCTGGATACGGACGATGATGAAGCAGAGAGAAAGAAAAGAATAGAAGAAATTTAAGATGGAAAGGAGAGGCGAAAAGAGATAATGAGAGAAGCAACGGGAGACAGTCTTACATACCAAATAAGTCGTAATTATCTTGGAGGGAAATAAAAACTGTTCCGATTTTTATTTTTGCCAAGAGAAATGTGGTAGAATATGGCTACCACAGGCGAAGATCCACTTTAAAAAAATCTAACGCGCCTTTAATATGGAACCTTAAGGGTGGTGTGGAAGACCACTATTGTTTCAATTTTAAATTTGTTTAACATTTGCAACATTGTAATGTATTTTACAATTTCACAATTGTTTATTATAATAAATGTATACAAATTTACATTTTAACTGTTTGTTAATGTTTTACGTTATTGCCGAAAATATCGACGGTTCTAGCAACAAAGTTGTATCTCAAAAATATAAAATAACAAAGTCTTATTTCAATAATCCCTGCAACATTGTCGTATTGAAAACGTGCGAGTAAGAAAGGCGTATGACTTTGTTATTTTAAATAGCAATGTTAAACAAATTTAAATAGTAATTCGCCTTTCTTACTTGTTTTCGATACGACAGTCTTATAGGGATTATTGAAATACGACTTTGTTATTTTATATTTCTTAGATACGACGTTGTTGCTAGGAACTGTCGATATGTACAAGATATTATTTTTCTCAAGAAATATTTAAATGCTTCTGTACTTGCTTGTTGTACACATTGCAGCCGATCTAAGGAGCTGCCACCTATGGGCCGCGAAAATCTTTAGAGGTGCGGTCGATAACTTATCGGCCTGTAACTTGGATGGTAAAAGGATGGGACATCCATTAAAATTCACCCTGTATATCACTTTATTTTGAAATGATTCCATAAACTTTGGTAGTTTTTTCTCTATATAAATTGAAGCAAAATCAAGCATTTTAACTTGGTGATACTCTAATTCTTCTTCATCTTCTGGGAATTCCTGAAGTTTAGATCTTATCCATGGTCTCATATATTTTCTATCGATATATTCCTAAGTTTGTTCATCTTTAATTGTTTCCAATGTAAGTGATGAACAATTTGCAGACAGGTAACAATATATTTCTTTTTTTATCTAATACAGTACAAAATAGATGTGGGATTCTGCTTTTAATGAAAGGGAATTTTGTAATAAAATTACAAAATTATCAACATTCTGATTACAATCATACTTTTTCGTGTCAAGAACTTTTTTTGGTCCCCGTTTTTTTCGGGGAGCACAGTGTTTTTCCATTCGGTAAACGGCTTTCTCACCATTATTTGTTGTCTAGTTTATTAAATTAAAAATTGATTAACATTGGAATAGTTAAAATAAAAAAAGATTACAAAATTTATAAACAAAGCCGAGAACTTGAGTCGCCAGTAAATAATTAAAAATTAGCACAAGAGTTATGTTTGACCAAACTGGCAATTTTATTTTAAAAGACGCAACCTAGTGCCGACTCACCATCTGCCGTACAAATAGCATGTCCATCTAGGTTTATTTCATCTTTAGATAATATTTCCATATACTTTAATGGGGCTGTAGATACTTGTCCTATTATCCTATATTGATGATCTGCTCTTAATTTCTTGATATATGTTTTTGGTTCTGGATAATAGGATATTCTCTTCTCACTCAATATCTCAGATCTGGGAGTCATTATGAGCATTAATATATATGGTTCTTTAAACAACTTTAGTGTTGTTATAGGTAAAGACTTGTCAATATATAGTTTTTCAGGAAATGGGTCTATTCTTAATAATGTCTCTGGAGGTTTATAACTAATTTTTAATGGATTCTCCTTTCATACTGTGATAAATCCATTAACACCATATTTTTTGATGACACCAAGTAATATTTTAGATGCAATAGTAGAAGTAACTAAATTTGGAATAGAATCAGCATTTGTTGACTTACATAGAACATCTCTGATAAGGTGTCTCAATTCTATTCTTCCTCCAGTTTGAATAAAGATGAATTTTCCCCACATCCTTAGTATATGAGACAATTTAATATTGCCATACATATGAAAGGGTAAGATCTTTTTGAGTTTATTTGGATGATTTTGTAGTCTAATAATTTCACTTATTAATTTACGGTTGAGGTTTCTGGCTATATTATATGGATAGCTATAAGCATCTGGAACACCATCTATATCCAGATATTCTAAAGTAGGAACTAATACATCTGGAATTAGTATAATACTAACAATGTCACTCCAAATATCAAGAGATAAAGATTGAAGAATTAGCTCTATACTCTCATCTTCATAATTCAAATGAAGATACAGGAGTCTTGCAAGTGATTTTATAATCCTTTTAATTCCAATTCTTAATATCTCTTGAACCCCTAAGGAGGATACTGTAGGTGATGATGTTTCTGTAACTCCCCATTGACTCGATAATATCCGTGTTCTGATTCTAGATAATAATATAAATGCCATGGCCCAAGATGAATCATGATGATCTTCTATCCCTATACCTTTAATGGATTCCATTTTGTTTGGGGTTATTAAAGAAATATGAGTATATAGTAATGGATTGTCTGGGAATTTAGCGATATCAGGTATATTTGCATAACCTTCTACTAATGATTCATCGATTAATTCTTCACAACAATTCCCATTATAATGAAGATGAGCAACAAGAGGCACATTCCGAGAATGTGCAATATAAATATTAATTAAACTCAAGCCCGTGTGTATGATTCCTTGAAAATGCATCACATAATTCTCTCTTCCTTGACTAAATCTCCCCATTAAATCAGTGGAAAATAAAATGTGTGTTGTGTTGTTTGCTAAAGAGTTATTTAGAGTACTTGTTGGACCCATATGACTATCTAGTCTATGTATGGAGGTTCCTCCTGCTATCCTCCCTGCTATCTTCCGAAGATCTTGCTCTGGTACATCTGTTCGTGCTTCAATTAATTTTGATAAGTAAGTATGTAAGCTACTAGTAGGATCTACACACCAATCGTCTAGTATAATTGCCCTTTCTGCTGCTTTGTATGGTCTTGCTGTAGTAGGGATTGAGTATATCTTTCCAGTGATTTTTTCCCTAGTTCTAGATCCTATATAAGGTGGTAATGGTCCTCTACTGGTTAGTATTTGTATACCATCCTTACAAAGAGATGTGAAGTAACAATATTCTGTTTCATTATGACAGGTATCATGATCTGAATTATTTGGAAAACTCAACTTAAATTGATGTGTAGGGTGTGGAATAGTTACTCCATCTATCCTAGTATCACCTATTAACATTCTCCAAGAATGTTGTCTCATATCCTTCGCTAAATTAGTGGGGCAAATGAGAGGCGTATCAAGATTGATATCAGATCTAATCATACTACACATATTTTTCAAATGGGCAAGCATTCCAACATCTATATCATCTACTAATATTTCAATATTTTTGCTAGTATAGTAGTCAAGAGGTTCCCAATCAAGATCTGGATCATAAAATGCTCTTTGTTCCTCCTTAAGCATAGAGTGGACAGTTCTTGTATTAGAAAATTTTGCTAAAAATGTTAGTCTAGAACAAGTTGGTGTTAACCTGAAAATTTTATGTAACAATCTCGGTTGAAGAGGCCTAAAATTTAATAAGAAAGAAAATGTTTCCTTATCTTCCTGTTGACTTGTACTCGGAAATAAGGATCGCAAATTATGATTGACTGTTTTCTTTTGCACTAGTAATTCAAGTTTGCGTCTATAACGAGAAGATACAAGAAGGAAAGATGATATATTGGTTGAGCATGGATTTGATATTAATAATTTGGGATCAGCATCTCCTACTGGATATCTTCTTTGTTGCAAATAAAGATATATTCTTTTTGCTATTGAGTTGTATGGTGCTAGTATGTATAAATATGTTGTGTATGCTGTAAGTGAATCTGGATGACCTCGATAGAGATAATTAAGTATATTTTGAATGGGTGCTCCACCTGCATCTCCAGATCCTAATAATAAGAAAGATAGAGCATTTTCTCCTTTTATCCAATCCCATAAATGAGACGGATTCTTTGTCCTGGTTAATTGAGAATATCTTGCTCTGTTAATAAAATTGATTAATGACAAAGTGTTAGCCATAATACAAGGGATAATAGGTGAGTGTGTTTTTTGTGCAGTACTCAATCCCGCAGAATGGAGAGTTAATGTTTTCGAAAATAATGAGGGGACAGTTGTATTAACCTCCGCAAGTGCCCTAGAGATTTTCTTGCTTGCTTGACTCAATTGGGCTCCATTAAGAGTCATTTCTTTACCATATATTGTTAATACTGATGAAACAAGTGATTCTTCCTTCTTTAGTACCAAGCCTATGTCAGATACTATTTTATCTAAAGTGTCTGTAAATAATTTGATTTTCTCTTTAATTTCCTTTAAGTGTAGTTTGATATAATCCTCATTACTAGTTCCATCATTTGATCGTGGGATCAAAATCTTACATATTTGATTATCTGCTTGTCCTACAATCTGAGCTTGAATTCCAGTTATATGTTCAACTAGTAAAAGCAATGCAATTGTCATAATAGTCCATCCTTTTTGACGAAGACCATCCCATCCCCCTAAGTGATTATACCAAGCAGTATCACATTCAGCAGGATCTCCTTGGGAATTGTGTTCTCCTATAATTGTCTCTGGAGGATTCAATGATGAGGATAAAACCATCAAGCACTTTGAGAAAAATTCATGTGTAAAGGTATATGTTCCGCATAACCCTTGTAAGGCATCAATGAATCTAAAAGCATCTAGAGTGGACATTTCACTCCAATGGATATTCCAGGATTTAAAATCAATCATCACAAAGAAAGCGATGTAGGCATCATGTAAGGACTTTTCAGTGAGTTTATATATCTTTTTACTCAATTCTGATTCAGTCATTGTCATTGTTTGTTGTGGAAAGTAAGGGAAGATATTCTTAGCAATATTTTTCTCTGTAACAGCAAAATACATACGCATTTCTAAAACCATCATAGCAAACAATCTGGGTTTAATTTTAAGTTCCCTCTCTTTGGAATGCAAAATAACTATAAACCAGTCTGGAGGAACTTATCTTCGTTGGATTTTACTTATTATTTCTGCAATATCCAATTCTGTTATTTCTAAGATGGCTCTTAATAGCCTTCGACTTCTTCTAGGCCTTCTCGGGTGATACCCTAAGATTGTAGGATTAAAAAGTGATCTGAATTCATCCCTAAATGGAGAAATTGCTTTGTCATCTAGTAGTTCTGTATAATCTAAATGATAATCAAATTCCATTTCCTGACCAAACTCAAGATGATACCAATCTTCTAAGGTAATCTTAGTTTGATATAGATTTAAATGTCTAGCATGTGTTTTAACCATATTCTTAAGGATAGGATTGATAATATTGCTTTGGTTAATTATAGATGGCCATCTTCCATGTTTCTGTATAAAAGATACAATAAATTGCCTTTTAAGGCATCCTACAGATTTTATAATAGTTTCTAAATTTGGTACTGGTCTATTTTGACTGATTTTCTTAGTTTTATCACATGCTCCAATTTCATCCACAGTAGGGTGTCCCCAATGTCTATTCAATCCATGAAGTTCAGAGTACTGATCAGGGGATAATTTAAGACTTTTAATATATGTGTATAGTTGTCTGATAAATAAAAATTTAGATTCATCCATTTCTTGCAATACAGGTTTTAAGTATTCTTCTCCTCCATCATAAGGATTATAATCCTCAACTAGAGATCCTAATATAATTGATTCCCAATTTTTAACAGCATCATATATATCATTGCCAAATACTATAAATTTTGTATCAATCTCTTTGTAACATGATTCTATATATATTGGAGATACCTTACTTGGTAGATTTGTAGGTAATAAATGATGATATATTAGTACATTGCATCTTGCCCATATTGTATCAGAAATCATCATAATTTGATCATATGAAAAACAATACCATACGTTTTTGATAAATGCTAGCATAAACTTCCCACTTATATAAAATTTTTCTATGCATCCTATTTTTCTATCTCCTGGGAGCCAATATCCTGGAGATTGAAGTAAGGATTGCATTTTGGTTCTTAAATCTTCCCATACTGTACATACTGAAATGAGTCTAGACATATATTCATTTGATTGTATATTTGGTAATTTAAAGTTAGGAATTAATTTGGATAAACACACACATATATATATATATATATATATATATATATATATATATATATATATATATATATATATATATATATATATATATACGTATACGTATACATATACATATACATATATATATATATATATATATATATATATATATATATATATCTTTAGGTTAGAGAATTTATTATTCCTAATATAACATTATAATGTTCGTTTTTATCAATTAATTAATTACGTTTCTGAAGTACTCGCATACAACATGTCGCAACTGAGAATCTGTCATACGCTAGCTTTTGTAATTACGAAACACTTGGATAGTTATAGTCAGCATGCAATAAAATTAACCAATATGTTTCAAAATGTAGGTGAAGATTTTGCATGTTGCTCAGTATTGAATCCTAATTTGGTTTGCCGAAAATCTCTGGAATAATCGGTAAGTTCTTGGGATGCGCCATCGAGTTTCGCCATATTGTTGCTGACCGTAAAGAATTGTATAATTGGTCTAATGTAAATTTGTGTGTTTCTAACATTTCTCTACTACAATATTAGAAATCATTGTAAGTACAGCTATATTTTCTGGCAATCTTTTCTTTAACTCATTTATTAAAGAAACAACAAAATTGACCATCCTTTCCCTAAGTAACTTTTCTTCTTTTAATGATAATTTCTCTTCCCCTTTCGTTGTTTGAATTGAGTTTTTACATAAGTAGCCTAAATAACAATTTCGATCGAGGTATGATAAAAAGTTATCTTTAAAAATATCAATCTGTTTTTGTCTAGGAGTTGTTATCTTATTAATAAGTGACTCTATTAATAACGTTAGTTCATTAAGTAATTTTAACGGATCAACATCATTACTTTCAAATAACTTATTTACTCTATGAACATTATTTAAAATTGTTTTTAAAAAACACATAAAAATATAGTTCTTATCATCTTTGTAAAGATTATACAAAGTTTCTGCAGTATAACATCTTTCATTATATCGAGCAGTTTCGAATAATAGTTTTAGTTCTATCCACTGGTTTACAATTCTCGCTACTGCTGGTTCAATTGATAACCATCTTGTTTGACATGACTGAACAATTTTTAGAGGTTGTTGCCCATCATTTAAAGTTTTATATAAATTTTCATAATATTTTTTTCTTGACGTAGATCTCGCAAACCAATCATAAGTTTCCCTAATGAGATACTCTAAATTTCTTGGTAACGCGTTTTTGGCTGCTGAAGATACTGCAAGCTGAACAGAATGGCATACACATCTTACTAATATTAAATGTGGAATTTCCGTTTTTAATTGAGCATATACTCCGTTATTTATTCCTACCATAACTGATGCATTATCTGTCCCAATTCCAATAAGGTTATTTAAATTTAACTTATATTCTCTAAGAACTTTTTTTATAGTTACAACAATTGACGTGGCTGAGAAATCTGAGAGTGTAGGCATATCAAGATAGGTTGTTACTACACGATTAGATTTTTGACTGAAATAAATGATAACAATACCCAAAAACTTCTTTACGGATATATCAGTTGATTCGTCAATAAGTATACTAAATGACGAATTTCCAATGTCATGTCTTAAGTCCTCTTTAAAAAAGGGCGATAATACATTTTTTATTATGTTTGTGCATTTTGTCCGATGTATTTGTAAACCGAATCCTGCAGGACAATTCTTGAATACGTTCTTGCATAAATTACTTAAGTGATCAATTTGATTAATTGATGTATGATTTGCTATAAACAAAGCAAGTCCAGCCTCTGCTACTTTCTTGTCATGATTTTCCTTTACTTTTCTTTTATTTTAGGTTGTGTAGAACCAACAATAATTTTTTTTCATCTCCTGATGTTTCTTTGATTCTGTATGTTTTTTTAATAAGCCATAGTGATTATTCAATATTTTATGATACATTTTACATTTAGGCAGCAGTCCTCCTGTTGATTCCACTGCTATCAACCAATCTTTTAAAAGAGGATCCTGAAGCCACTCATGACGAAACTTTTGGGTATATTGTGGTTTAGGCATCTAAAAATAACATTACATTGATATACAATTAAAAATCAAACCCCTGCGTACATTTTGGCTCACAAGTTATTTGATTTACTTACTGCTGTGACAAGATGAAATTTTACGACGACAGACTATAATGATAATAATGACCTTAACTAACTTCTTTCTTCCTATGCAACTAATTAATTTATAAACAGCTTTGCTTAACATTGGATAACTGCATGTACTGATATGTGATAAGACAGATAACCTTTGAGTCTCAAGACAGGCGCCAACAAGCCACGTGACAACGCCCTTTGATGGTTCTGATTGGCTGGTATCAATCGGGGCTGCGTTCCAAAATTCAACCTCGATCGGTAACTAAATATGTGACATAAATTATAGATTTTAGTTTTAACTGCCGATCTAGTTACTGATCGAGGTTGAATTTTGGAAATTTATAATGAGCAATCGAGTGTTTTTCATATCTAAAAAAAAAACGTTTTTCAGAGTTAGACTTGCGTCGTAGTTTTATGATTTATTATGTAATTGTAAAATGGTTCTTTAAGAGAAGTACTTTAAAAGACTTACTAGCTGTTTGATACTCTAGTAAACTAATGTACTCTTTGATTAAACGTGATATAATTTCAAATAAGTACGACAAAAGATAAAAGATTTCGAAGAAGGTACAATCGAGTATCATGGGTCCAGTAAAATATTGAATATGAACATTAAATATTAATTTAATAAATTCGTGACTTTGTCATATTTCGGATAGTTTTCGATTGAAATACTTTCGTCAATTAGGTATGAAAACGATGTTGCATTTAATGTGTATTTATAGCTCTCAGATATATGTTCAACATATCGATTAAGTTTTATTGTTATTTACGCGATATCTGATGAAAAAACTTTATTCCTATTTCCTTGTATTTGTCATACTATTCTTTAAAAAAAAGGTGTAAATACAATTGAAATTGTAAAAACAATTTCATTCGATGTATAAGTTTTTACACATATATAGGAAATAGGCAAAAATGAAATATTTTTATTTGAAACAGATTTTTTAATTTATTATTAAGAATATATATTTTACATACATTTAATACATAAATTGTTTCAACATATACTTTAAACTTTGGTAAAAGTTGATCACAATTGTACTAAAGTACATAAAAAAGTAGTATTAAAGTTTAGAAAAGAAAAATTGTAATATCCTGGCTTATACGTCTATCAATGAAAATATTTCATAATTATTAAGTAGAAGGAATATAAAGTAAAAGAATATGTATTAAAATAAAACGTTTTCCATAATGTAGAGTAACTATAATACTTGAAATAAAACTCTATAATTTAGAGTGACTTTTAATACTTAAAATAAAACACTTCTATTAATTCTTAATAGTAACATATGGAGGGGTAAAAACCATAGTGGCGTAAGTAAAATTTTTTAAAGTATTGACTCGTGTGCATAGATGCAATTTATATATTGTATAGATTGCATTTATACACACGAGTCAATATTTAAAAACATTTGAATACTCAAAAATGGATTTAGAAGAATTAAGTCATGTAACTCTTTGTATGTTAATGTGGCATCAAAATATGCTTCAAGTTGCAAAGAACTTTGACTTACGCCACATCCCACGACTTTTACCCCTTCATCTATATAATAATACTTATATAATATAAGACCTTGGATAATGCGCAGCAATTAATTTGATTTTTGAGTAATAATTTCTGACTTTTAATAAAAATATCTCCTGTAGAATAAGACTTTGTTTTAACCATAGACGTATTATATACTTTCAACTCATTACTCTCATTACGTTTTTTCATCACCTTCAGTATATTGCTTTACTAATTGCATAATGGCAATAAGGAAATCAAATTGTTTAAATTCAGGAATTTTTTGTACAGCAAAAGCAACAGAAGTTAGCATAGCTTTCACATCAGGACGGAGTGAAGATTCTGTACCATCAGGTATACGTGAAGGTGGAGCACGTGTTGAGAGTGCATTATCAACTTTTCCTGCCAAAACATTTAACGTTTTGTATTGTTCAAACATTAACTTATTATATTTATCGACATCTCGTTTTTTCCGTTTGGTACACAAATCAGATTGTGGAACACGCTTTTCATGCCTACTCAGATTTTTTTGCATTTGTTCTACAGGAGATATTTTAATAATATTGTCAGACGCAAGTGAGGAATTTGAAAAAGATGATTGCTGAGAAGATTGCAGAGGTAGTAAGGACTCAGACTTACTCGAACATTCACCAGCCTTATCTGAGATACCTAGAAATACCAAATAAGATTATGGCTGTGTTCCGATATTTACTGCCAGTACCGAAAATCTATACGTAACGTAAATTATAGATTTTCAGCACTGACAGTGAATATCGGAACACACCTTATATAAAAAAAACTAAAATTTTTTAACCAGTCAATTCAATGGGTGTATCCAGGAGCACGACCATTTACCGAGCTGCTAAGTAGCAATTAAGTATGATTGGTCCAAAGGTAAAAACCAATCACATCCTATCGCTACTTAGCAACTCGTGCTCCTGGATGCACCTATTGACTACACTTTCACAGCAGCTAATAATCAGGTTTAATAACTACCATATATTATTATCTAATCCAAAATTTTTCTTCTTTTTATCATAATGATCATTTCAATATGAGCCTATCTTATACTCAAAACATTTAAATCAATTTCTTGATATAACATATGTAACGTATATATACCTAGAGATTGATTCATATGTTTAGAATATAAAGTAGGCTTATATTTAAGTAATCATTATAATAAAAAGAAGAAAATGTCTGGATCAGTTAGTATACTGTAATTATTAAACCGGATTATTAGCCGCTGTGTAAATGTAGTCAAAATTTAAGTCAAAAATTTTAAACTAGAGTCTCACATTAAAATTTAGATTTAAAAATAAAGAAAACGACAGTTACCATCAGGCGCAGCAGCTTGGTTCCACAAGTTTGATATAGAAGATGAATTTGATGTGGAGCTACTGGAGCCAGTTAAAGGCAGAATAATACGTGTTGTAGGCAAGTTAACTTGTTGTGTTTTTTGAGAGGTTGACTGTTTCTTCCTATAGTTTAAAGTAGTTCTAAATAAGTGACAAAAAATTAGTGGAAATAAGCAACAATGTAAATTAACACAAAAAAAATAATTACTCACTTTCGATGTTTTATTACATCTGTCAGAAACATCAATTCCTTATAAAGGCTCCATTGAGGTGTGTATGTTGGTTGGCTAGCTCCAGCACCTGATCGAGGTTCCGATTGAATTACCTTCCTTCTCTCTTTCCCAAATCGCTGCCGCAATTGGAAAAATCTGTGCTCAGCCTTAGCACCTATGCATACATAATGTCATTTATTATGAATAATTGATTGTCATTTTGCAAATATTTTTATTCAAATACTCACCTGTTTTTTTTCTTGGTCAAACTGTTGCCAAGTTGATCCCAAGCCAGATTTTTTATGTCATTGTTGCTATACATTTTGTCTGACTTGTTATACAGATAAGGGTTGGCTTTGATACACATAATGAGCTCTTTATTATCTAGCTCTAGCTCATCTTCAAATTCATCATCGTCAAATTCTTCTTCCGACATTATAAATTTAGGAAGATCGCAGCAACACACACACAATACCGCCAGATCGGGGACCGAGAGCTACTCCAGAGCCGGGCGGTGGGAATAAGCGCACAAAGAGAAACCATACACGTACATATACGTACATACGTGTGAGCTCCGACCACTCTGAACAACTCGAATCTGAATACGTGCAACGTGCTTTCTCTTCATACGTGTTTGTACACGTTTCTCCCCCACCGCCCGGCTCTCAAGTTGCTTTTGGTCCCAGACGTGGCGCTGAGCACACATATCGCTGGCCGCGTTGAATATTTCCCGCCAATACCCATCAAATGAATTTAATTGGCTGAGAGAAACTACAACGAGAGCGAATGGGACGTTTCCAACTAGTATACTGCTTTGTTGATTGGTCTGACGTAGAACGTAGAACGCAAGAAATGGAAAAATTTTCATTTTGCCATACGACCTTAGTTAGATGCTTACAACCTACTTCATTGTTAATAAATTCTTACAGCTGCGTTTTGTGGTTTTACAGCTCTACTACTACGGCCATTGTAGACAAGTCTGAAATGAACACTCTTACTTACAACCTCACTTACGACCTACTTCACCGGAAGTATATCCTTACGATCATGCCTTACAACCTTACAACCTTACTGCTACGGCCATTGTAGATGAGCCTTAAGTGCTCCTCAAAAGTCTCGATAGCAACCACAATGTCATCTAAATATGCGAAAGCGTACGGGTCCATCTCCGGTCCGATTAGGCGGTCTAACAATCTTTGAAATGTCGCGGGAGCTCCAGTTAGGGCAAACAGCATTCGCTTAAAATGAAAGAGGCCCTTCTCCGGCACCGCGAAAGCAGTTATCTCCCGGCTCTTTTTAGCAAGCGGAATTTGGAAATAGGTTTGGCTCAAGTCGATAGTTGAGATGTAACGAGTTTTTCGCAACTTGTCAAGAATCGCGTTTATGTACGGTTGTGACCGGACGGACAAATACAAACGTTAAATAAAATGAAATAAATAAAAAATAAACAAACATCTTTGTTAATGCTTGTCGCAAGTATACAGTTTCAAATAATTTACCTTCACATGAAGAATGAATCCATCTATCATTTCCTGGGTAGTAGGTTTCCATCTCTTTCCATTTATTAGTAGCACAGGAACTGGAGTAAAGAGATGTCACAATTTTAATAGAAGATATAAGTGACAATTATCTAAAAGAACAAAGTAAATTTTTTAATAATAAAGGTTAACAGGAGATAAAAAGTACCAATTATATTAAAAACAAACAAATTAAACACATTTGCAATGTGATATGTGTAATCTTATGTATTTAATACTTATATACTTAATATCTAGCAATAAGTAATCTATTATGTAACAGACGCGTTTTCCCGCACGGAGTTAGCTCGCCGGGCCAGGCAAAAACGTGGAGACACTGGTTGGTTCCGCACAATATTCTTTATTGCTTATTCTGAAGTACACATAGGTGGAGGGCGTGAGTGTATGTGCGTGTGTGTGTATTGCTCCGCTGAGCCGCTGTGTACGTGTGTGGGGTTGATGCGCGGTCGAACGCGTTCGCGGAGGCGCGGTTGCCTGAAACGGGCGGACAGGTGTCGAGGATGGTCAGGAGCTCAACCGGGGGCGCACCCGTCTTCCGTACGGCGGAAAGGTCGGGGGCGCCCGACCCAGAGGCAGGATGAGGCAGGTAAAACCAATCGGGGGCACCCAGCTGGGGAGGCCCGTACCCTGGGAGCACTTAGGTGAGAACGGGGACGCCCGTTCTCTGTACGGAGGACGAGGTTGGGGGCACCCAACCTAGTGAGACGGTCTCGGAGAGTGATCGTGTCTGGAGCAGGAGTGGAGACTCGAGTCGGCTTGAGTCCCCTATTTATACCCTGAGTGAGAGCGGTGGGGGCTGCCCCACCGCTCGAGCACAGGAACACATGCGCCGTGACGCTGAGCACGTGTTAGGTGGCCGTCAGGGCCGTATCGGTAGTGACGAACACGCGTATCGTCACATCATTTCAAAATCATTCTATATAGATATATATAATAATGTTACCTTTCAAAGACAATAGTAATGATGCTTTTCTTGCAAACTCTGTCTACTTACTCCACATTCGCGTATCGTAATTCGGATACAATTTCTTAAAATGGACTAAAAGCTGAAAAAGAAAAAAAAATAATGAAAACCTATTCTTTAATCATCCTAAAGTAACATCTCCATATTGTTGCAGATTTACGCACTTATATAGAAACTTACTAATTTGTAGCCAGTTGTCAGTTGAAGTCACCATATTTTATGATAAAATCATATACGCTACCCGTTTCTCGTCGTAGCTGTGCTAATCTTACTTCGTAAGTAGCATTCTATTTTTTTTTTTACTTCTTTATATGGATGTTTATAACAATGAAGCCACTTAAGCTGTCCAAGCAAATCGTCGTTTACATTGACACTATTTACACCTATATAAAATAATATGTATGTATTGCTTTTATTTTACAAATTATTAATTTCAAATATTTGAAATTGTCCGCTATTTCGAAAGATTTTGAATTGATTCAGTCACTTTACTTTATACGTCAGTAATTTATACATTAATCATACCTGATTCATCAGAATCTGTCAAGTCTCTCTTCTTTTTTTGCCTCAATTCACTTACGCGTAAATGTTTAAGGTAATTTGTATACTTGTCATACAGTTTACCTTTGGCATTTACTTTTTTCCGTTGAATATCTTTTATATGGAATGTAATATACCTCCTGTAAAAATAAGTGTGTACAAGTTTAGCATTTAAACCAATAATCGAGCTATACATATATTTCCGTCTTAGAAGTGTTACATATCTGTACATCTTACATTTTTGCCAATTCTTTAACTATTATTTTTTAACTGTAAATAATAAATTAGAAATGCTAAGAGCTTGCTAAGAAATTAAATATTCCAGTTAGGTGCAATGGAAAGCTGGATTACAAACCTGAATTTCTCCGGGAATGGCGCTTTGTATTTGCGAGACTATTTTTTCAAATCGTTTGTGGGTTATTCTAACGCATAAATACATTACATTACTACTATTGAAGCAATAGTACAGCACAATATAACAAAAAATACAGTAGTACAATAATAACAATTATTTTAGAATGCAGATTGAAGTAATCAATTTTATATTACAGAAAAACGATAAATGTTTTTGTGTATCAATTCTTTAAGACATGGGAAAAAATAACTTACTTTTTGTTTTCATCACTCAGCTCATGTTTAATAATCGCTGAACAAAGTTTATTTCTTGCTGTGTGTTAACGCACTAGTTCGCGCAGAAGCCAGATCTCATGACTTGATGAGGAAGCTGTAAACGAAATTAAATCGATGGACTGTATTTTGAGATTGTGTATTCCGAATAATTTCACAATGCTATGTATAGTTGCTTTACAATCAGAAACTGTATGGTATTCAACGACTGTTATACAAAAGTACGAGCTGTGAGTAAGTACAAAGAGAATTAAAGGATTGATTAAGTACGAAGGATCGTTTCTCTGATTCTTTTGATACGGATATTTAAATTAATACTTCGTAAAAGAAATAGATCTCCTTCTTCTTTATGCAGAGAATACTTACATAGGTGAAACGACGCGCTTTAACAGTATTTAACTGTTTATACACATGTGTATAATACATATGTATATGTATATGATACATGTGTATAGTACATGTGTATAAACAGTACACAAATAGGCGGGGGAGGGCTCCGCCTGCGGCGGAGCCCCTTCCCCCGCATAATAAAACTAAACAAAACTCCCAGCGTGATACCTAACTGCTTGAATTAAAATGCTTGATTATTGGCTGGGGGGTGCGGGGGGGGGGGCAAAGCCCACGCATGTACTTAAACAAGCTTGTATAAATTATTTACTGAAAAGGAAAATTAAGAACAGAAAAAGAAATAAAATATTTATAATTGTATTTTCTTTTTTCTTATTAGTTTTGATAATTTGTACAAAATTAATAATAAGTCTAGATCTTCTTTATTTAACTCTATCTCTTCCCAAATTTTTTTTAATTCATTTTCTCCCGCTTTTAGAACATCACATTCTGATCTCGTCCAGAATTTAGCATGGTTGAACATACTTCTCATAATTTTTTGATGTTTAGTAAGGTAAGCTGTAAGTAATACTGAATTTTAAAAAGAGTTACGCAGCATATATGTTTACGCATTTGTAGTATGTATTTTTGAAAGTACGTTATGGTGATATAAACGCGTATTGAATACAAGATGATATAATATTTTTAAGTTGTACCTAAAAATTCCACAATTGTCGAATGTTTCTTTAGCTTTTTCTTCAGTTCGCGATTATGTCTTTCTGACACATTATTTGTTCTATATTTTTCTCTACAGACACAGAAGGAATTGGGCTT
Source organism: Temnothorax unifasciatus (assembly GCA_030770225.1). NCBI lineage: Eukaryota > Metazoa > Arthropoda > Insecta > Hymenoptera > Formicidae > Temnothorax > Temnothorax unifasciatus. The sequence continues at coordinate 67,879 of JASTWK010000330.1, forward strand.
GAAACCATTTATCCATGTCTCCTTATAATACTGAATAAATGGTTTCAAATTTTTGCAATCATGAAAAATGACGCCGTTTATTAATTGAAAACCTTCTTCTATATATGTCTCTGGTAAGAAAGCTAGACATATTAATAGTTTTGTTAGACCCCAACCTAATTCTTTTTCCTCTCCTTTAATAATGCCGCATTTGTCAGCTTTACGTATTAATGCCTGTAATGAGAAACCCACCAATAAGAATTGATGGAATTGATATGTATTACATGTTTATTATTATGTATATTATTTTTTAATACCTGGCTGTAATGAAAGAAGCAGCCAATAATTTTAGCGCAGGGAAAAACTACCTGTAACGCTTTGCGTTCTGCTCTCTCAAAATCAGATATTATTGTTACAGGTTTTATATTAACAGTATTTGTTATTTCTTTTAAAACTTCAATGTAATCTTGGATATTTCTATTTTCCATTATTGTATATACACAATTGGAAATGTCTGAAATTGTAGAACAATTTTTACTCATACATTTACATGTATAATATAGAATGCCTTTTGCAATTTAATGAACTAATTGATGACTGAACTAATGAATTGTTTTACTTACTCTATTATTATATCTAATTAGGATTGTCCATAATTGACAATTATTGTTTTTTAGTTGGGGTACCGTTGCAAATGTCCGATCCACGAAGATTGTAAGTGGTTCATCAATTTTATTCATGATTGACTCTATCAAAAACTTATCAATAAAAATAACTGCTTTTGTGTCATTATTTTTAATGACAAATTCAACATTAAAAGAACTGTTTTCATCTAATGCAAGTAATTGCTTCCATTTTTGTGTCGTAGATGCCAAACTTTCGCCTTTGAAATTTTGCTGGTATAAATGGAGTAATAGAATTCATTAAATCTTTAAAAATCTTTTGTTGTGTATGATGCAGTTTAGATGAACTTCCAGGAACTAACCATTTTTCTAACCAATTTTTTATTACAACCAAGTTTAAATTATGCATACTATCAATTACTGTACATCTTTGACAGGATCAAAGTGCGGGATCTGAGTAAGTGGTGATATCATATTTTTCAAATGATGCTCCGCCTGATCTTTACAAATAAAAGATTGTTTACGTTTTTTCACAGTTTAATTGAGGATATATACGTCGCCTATTAATAGTTAATTTTTCAGTATTACAGCGTTTACAACCAAAATAAGCTGTAGGTTCTTTTAAAATATGCACTTAAGATACGCTCGAACTGGCCCATCAGCTATCAAAGCAATAATTTTAAATACAAATGTTTTCTCATGTAGTTCTACACCATCATTGATTAAGCTTATACATTTGTTAACAAAATCCTTTAGATAATCATCTACATTTTTTGGCTTAGAATCACCATAATACATTGCTACAATAAATGGTAGACAAATATATTTCTTATTGCATATTTTGACTAAGATAGGCCACAGTTGACTTTTCTATTTCAATATTATTGCTTGATTCTAATGAATCAGACCATAGTAAATTGATGAATGAAGTGCCATTACTAGATGTACTTGCAGGATTTTCACGGTCACTGTTTTCTACATGCTTTATATTATTATCGCTATTATTTAAAAATTCACTTTGCTTTAGAAAACGTGATTTTTTTACTTTATAATACGACTTTGACACCAATTTTCGTTTGTTTATCATTGTTATATAGGTTGATCATTAAGTGCCAATTAACTAACCTGAAAAATAAAAACCTAGCGTGAATGAGTGAAAATAAGTTAAAATATTTTAATTGACGAATTCGACCAATATAGAAACCACAGACTTCTATATACTAACCACCAAACTGCTAACTGTTCCGAGCAGTTCCGAGTTTGCATTGGATAGAAAGAGACAGATGCGCACCCTGCGGCCTGCGCACGTGATCTGAGTGTATCACGTGAGTGTGAGAAACAATATCTTATGAGGTGACTGCCATGTCCGTGAAATGAGCAATGACTGCCTGTGTGATTTATACGTATATATGTATAATCGGAACTAAAAATGACTACCCATAAGGTACCCGTTTTTAGATCAAAAATGGCGACAGAGTTGGCAGTCTATGCAATAGTTAGTGTAACAATAGTTAGTATATAATAGAAGTCTATGATAGAAACCCGACTAAGGATCTGACCAGCAGTTAAGAAGTTTAATGTTTTTGATTGGCGGTTTATAAAACTGAGTAATTAGAAAATTTTTTATCCTATCATATACCAAATAATTACAAAAAATTGTTTTTTTAGGCATAATTTTTACACTTAGTTTTAATATAGACATTTAGGCCAATGTTGCCATATTATACTTCGGCTCAAGCCTGGCTGAGCGAACATGCCGAAGTTTGGTTGTGCTATGGCAGCTACATTGGGTCAAGCTTGGACCCTCAGCAAGACTTGGCAGATTCACGCTTGGCTCACGCTTGGTCCAGGCTTGGCGCAATAGTCCAGCATTGGCGATTCCTACCTGGGATACATCAAAATGGTTTTTTAAGCGCGACATCTTCCATATATAGCATATGTCCTTGTCACAGAAACGACATTTTGCATTATAATATAATAATAGTTTGTGTGCAAACTTCAAGTCAGAAGGTATTTGACAATCGTCTTTTAAAAGTTCGAACATTTCTTTTCGGAATTTCTTTTCGGAGGAACATTTATGTTTCTCTTTTCATATGTGTAATCTTATATTTCTTGCTGTAATTTTTTTTGACACTTTAAATGTTTTTTTTTTTTTTTTTTTTACATTTTGTGCACTTCGCCTCAGATTTGTCTTTATTTAGTTTGAAGTAGTCCAACACTTTTGCACGGGTTGATTTATCTTTTGATGTTATTATGATTTAGTATCGTTCTGTATCACGGTCTGTTTGATACTAAGCACGGTACAGAAATCGCGTTAACAAGCGTTTGAAAAACTGCTCACAAAAATCGAAGAGAGAGGGATGGTTTATTTATTACCTAAACTTTTTTAGATGTATGTAAATATGGATATACGTATAATTTTTTGCCCAACATATATCGTACGGCTCTATCTTCTTTCTTCGATTACTAAATTTAAACTTATTTTTAAGTTAAAACACACGCAGCGCGTATGACAATTAAAAATGCTGAAGTTAGATATACAGTTAAAATTAAAAATCAGTTTAGTCTATATGAAACGCTCTCTTATGAAATAATATTTCTTCACTCGTATATATGTGTTCCTTTTTCTTTAAGAAAATAACATATGTACAAATAAATATAAAGAAAACATATAAGTAATAAAATATTAAGGAAAATTTTCTAGAAATTTTTTTTACAAATATGAACAGTTAATGATTCTATTGTCAGATTAAAAAAAAACTTTTTCTTCTTGATTTAAAACCAAGAGTACTTCGAAATAGGACTGTCCCGGCAAATAATACACCCAAAAGCAGTAGAACGAGCAAAATGGTAAGCTATAATGTTTTTTTAATGATATTAATTACATTTTTCAGTTTAGCATTTATAACACTTGATATTAAATATAAAATAACATTCCGAATATTTTAATAAGAACTTTTTGTACAATTTTTTTCTATACGTCTATTATGTACATATATCTAAGATATATTTATAATCTGTTAATTCTCGGAAGACGTAATCATTGAAAGGCTGTGGCTGAGTTATTTTTTACTTCCGTACTTTATTGGATAATCAAAAAGTCGCTTCGCGTAAACATAGTATATAAAACAGCAGTTTAAAGTAGACGCATGAGTAATATTCAAAAACTAACGCATACTCATTCGGTGTCAGATGACCCAGCCACCGTCGACCAAAGATTAATTGACTAAATGAAAATTAACTGACAAAAGAAAAAAAAATTTTGTTTTCCAGATGACTCCAAAAAGAGCAAATAAAGAGGGAAATAAGAAGTTTTTTTTTTTAGTTTTAACTTATTCGAATTTATATAAAGATACCGGCTTTCTTCTAAAAATTAAAACACTTAAGAAGCACCTAACAACGAACGATAGACTTAAGTCTAATTTAATTTTTTGTAAACTATTTGTGATTTCTTTCATTTTTGCATTTTATTGGTTTTCTAATTTTTTGTGTTTATTTATGACGTCGATGTATAATGCTAATGTCATCTGTTTCTTTTTAAGACAGTGTTGTTAGGTATTATACGTATTATTCTACCGATTGTGTGTGATGTACGAAATATATCTTTTTGATTTATATGACTTGCTTTGATGTCGATGAAGTCGACATATTATTTTCCAGCAGATCAAAAATGAAAGGGAGTTTTTGTCGCATGCAGTCGAGTTTTATAGTTCCTGATACTTTTTAGTAATAGTTCTGGTGATTTTACCCAAAAAACAATCCATCAAAAAAATAATCTGCGAACTTCTCGTAGCAGATCATTTTCTAGCAGATAAAAAATAAAAGAGAGGTTCTTCTTGCATACTGTTGAGTTCTATAGTCCCTGATACTTTTTAGCGATAGTTCTGGTAATTTTGCCAAAAAATCCGTTGAAAAAAAAATCATCATCAAAACTTACGCAAATGACGTTCACGGCAGACCTTCGAATATCTTCTTAACTAGTGACCGAATCATTTTCGATCATATAGAAATTTTTTTCAGAATTCTTAGAGTTCTACTAAAAAACTCTTATCAGAACGTCTAGAACTTTAAAAAAAATTTTATGCGGACTTAGTCGAATTTCACGCGTTGCATCCTCGAAGTCGAATATCTTCTTAACTAGCCATTAAGAAGTTAATATATTATGTCTTGCTCAACATTTAGAAATTAAGTTAAAAGTACCAATACTCGGACATGTACCTATGTCTGGACACCTTTATTATTTATAAGTATAACGCGAATTAAAATCAAAGATAAAATTATTTTTTCTTGTAGTTTGAAACTTTAGTTGTGGTATCCAAACGTTTATTTCCGTTTATTTCCATAAACTTATATTTTTTTAAAGATATCCAGACATAGGTACGTGTCCAGGCATTGATACATTTATCTACGCTTAAGTGTCCGGGTATTAGTACCTTTATACCTTAATTCGATCTGAAAATTAAATAATTTCCCTCCGCACGAGCCGAAATAATTATTAAGGTATTTTCTTTATTCTATTATAAATAAACTTTATATTCTATTACAAATAAACTTTATATTCTACAAATTTAGATTTTATATTAGACATTTAATCATTTTTAAGTGGAATTAGTTGTTTGAATTTTAATTTAACATTGTAATGACTTACAATGTTAAATTTACGTAAAAATCCATACGCATTTGTATTTTTTGATATCTTTTTTCTATATTTGTAAAGAGTGTACATACAAAAGAATGGTCCACGGAAAGAACGGTTTTGCTGAAGTATCTAAAAATTTAGCTAGATACAGATCTGAAAATAATTTTGTTGCATCATTAAAATTATTATATAAAACAATCAAACTAATTACTAAAATATCAAAATTTTTAACAGCATTATTATCATACTTTGACCTACTATAATTATTTTAATGGTGCAACAAAATGATTTTTAGATTGTATCTAGTTCAATTTTTAGATACTTCAGCAAAACCATTATTTCCGTATGTATAGATTAAGGGCGTGCATTTCCATGATGCGTGAAAGTCTGCAAGTCTTTGGCTTTTGTTTGCGCTTCACAAAACCGAATTTTGTACCCGTACTATCATTATCAATGGCCTAGTTTACACCCTGAATTTAGGCCGCGGTCTATACCTCAAATTCGACCTAAATTATTTAGGCCGCCTGCTGTAAACACTTGATAGGCGACCGGACCTGGCTTCAGGTCAGGCCGCGTATTTTAGTGACCCAACCTGAAATAGGCCGTTATCATTTGCGATGTAAACGCGCGACGCGTCCTAAAAGCTTTATTTGCTTGTTCGGATTCGCTGCAGTTCAGGGCGATCCCAAATACGATCCCGTCAATTTTTAGGTTTCTTTCGGTGTAAACGAATGATGACTAGACCTACTTCGGGTCACAATATAGGTCAGGCCGCGATCAGGTCGCCGGGTGTAAACGTAGCCAATAATTTCTGCATAGTCGACGTTACTTTGTATAAGTGCTTGTACATAAGCGTGAATGGTTACGTTTACCATGAATTTAGGCCGCGGCCTATACCTCAAATTCGACCTAAATTATTTAGACCGTCTGCTGTAAACACTTGATAGGCGACCGGACCTGGCTTCAGGTCAAACCGCGTATTTTAGTGACCCGACCTAAAATAGGCCGTTATCATTGGCTACGTTTACACCCTGAATTTAGGCCGCGGTCTATACCTCAAATTTGACCTAAATTATTTAGGCCGCCTGCTGTAAACACTTGATAGGCGACCGGACCTGGCTTCAGGTCACGCCGCGTATTTTAGTGACCCAACCTGAAATAGGCCGTTATCATTTGCGATGTAAACGCGCGATCACGCGCGAGGCGTCCTAAAAGCTTTATTTGCTTGTTCCGATTCGCTGCAGTTCAGGGCGATCCCAAATACGATCCCGTCAATTTTTAGGTCTTTTTCGGTATAAACGAATAATGACTAGACCTACTTCGGGTCACAATATAGGTCAGGCCGCGATCAGGTCGCTGGGTGTAAACGTAGCCATTAAAAGGTTTATTTGCTTGTTGTTCTGATTCGCTGCAATTCAGGGCGATCCTAAATACGATTCCGTCAATTTTTAGGTCTCTTTCGGTGTAAACGAATAATGACTAGACCTACTTCGGGTCACAATATAGGTCAGGTCGCAATCAGGTCGCTGGATGTAAATGTATCCGATAAATTGCATGTTTTTAACTTTAGATATACACAGTCTTATTTTGTCTATACACTTATACACTGTGCGGTCTCGGAGACCCCATCCCATTGTCATCGTAACTTTAGTAAAAATAAATTTCAGTTTATTTATTCATTTTTTTTTTCCAATCGATCGATCAAGGAATAGACTCATAATGTTTAAAAATCGATAGAATTAAAAAATTTTGAGATATACGAGTAAAAAGAAAAGAATATATGGGACAAAAGTTTCTAGAAACGCGAAAAAAGGAAGCTGGGCTGGGATCTTGGAGACTTCACTGTGCATACCTAGGGTTAATAAGCAGCACTGTGCTGCTGCATTCTCGATGCTGCAAAGCAAGGAGGAAATCGATATAATTTATATTTTTATATATATTTTTTTTATTTTAAAAACCGTACATAAGCAGTAAACGGAAAGAATGGTTTTGCTGAAGTATCTAAAAATTTAGCTAGATACAGATCTGAAAATAATTTTGTTGGTCCACCAAAATAATTATGTAGAACTTAAACTGATTGCTAAAATGTCAAAATTTTTTACAGATTTATCATATTTCAGCAACTTACTATAATTATTTTAATGGTGTAACAAAATTATTTTCAGATCTGTATATCTAGCTAAATTCTTTCCGTGCACATATTTTTATCACGATCTAAATATCGCTAACATATATCATTAACATATCGCTAACATATATCACTAATGTAAAATGTACATAATGTAAAATGTACATAAGAGAAACCAATTGTTGCTATTTGTACACGCATTAATCTAATAATTTTTTCATTTGAACGTTGTTGGAATATTATCGAATCATTAGAGAATCTTAATATCTTGAGTTCGACTGATCGAGATTCAGCGGAAAGGCAAATATGTATAATATATGAGAAGCTTGAAGAAGTTCAGGATGTCTCTACTGAGATTACCCGGAAAAAAAACAGACAGTATCTGAACATTAAAAAAAAAGAGAATATTACGACAAATGAATTAACAAAGCGTAATGAGTTAATATTTGTTTTAACTGGCTCAGTAGATTAGTGTAATTATGGCATTTAAAATTATCATGTGAACGTTACTTGTTATTTTATATATTACCTTTTATGAATTGTGGCAGAAAGGACAAAAGGTTTATGGACACTTTAGTTGTCTACCGTGTTGGCACCGAACGACCCCCCTTTAAGGGTTCCAAGCCCATTAAAGCATGCGATTATCTTTTACTTTAGCTGGGGATCGAAGTTGGCCGGCCTTGCAACGTGGGAGAAGCGGACGTGATTCCCGCCACCGTTGCGAGTCGATCCCCGGCGCCGGGCATGCTTGAAACGCAGTGCCCGTGCACTGCGTTTGATACAGATGGATATCCATTCACGAAATAAATTATTAATATTTATTTCTATTTTAATTTAACACAGCTACTGGGGGAAACGAGCGTGGCCTAATAGACAGCGCACTGGTATATTGAACCAAAGGTCCCGATGTTCGATTCCCAGTAGAGCTAGAAAAATTATATTCGCTCGTTCTCCTCTTGGAAGGCAATGGTAAACCACCAAGAGTATTGTCTTGCCAAGAGAACTTCTCTAAAAAATATAGTCGTTTGGAATCGGCGTTAAACTGTAGGTCCCATATGCAATGTGTATAATCCACGTGCGCAACACATGTATATGAAGAGAAGTCACCACGCTCGGGTACGAGTAATATAGGACTGAGGATTTGACTGGGGGAAAGTCTTGTCGAGACCGTGGACATGTTCGGACGTGTTTTGTCCTGAATAATTTTTGAAGATTACTGATGCAATCAACGCCGAGTTTGGATTGAATTTTTCGAGTCTGTACTTATTATTTTCGACTTGTTCTTGGCCGTTATGTGATCCTGAGGACGATTAGGAGGTGCCTTAAAATTTACAAAGAAGAAGAAGGCTATTAGGGGCTACAACTATTCGTGGCATGAGTCTCGTGCGTCAAGAGGCGTAATCATTTTTATACCCGATAACTAGCGCCTACTCTTGAGGAGTCAGCTACTCAGTCACTGGGTGTCTCCGCACTAACCGAGTCATCAATCTCGCATCGTGCGTGCAGTGCCCGGACCATCCGAGAACCTGGGCATGAAGATTCATTCTTGACTTCTTCAAATTTACTGCGTGTTGGGAAGCAAACGGATTGACAGCCCAGAGCTTCCCAGATAATCGTACTTTTCCTTGGCTCCACAACTCACCAGCGGTACTTGAACCTGTATCACTACAGGCTCTTAGAGACGCAGTCAGATCGCCATTGACGCCACTTGGTTACTGCAGAGCGCGCTGGCCAGCCGACATCAGATCTTGCGACCGAGCCGTACTAAATCGGAACAGCCCCATTGCAGCGGTCTAGCGAGACCACTGGGAGGTGGGCGCATGATTTGACTGGGAAAGGCTATATATTCGCATCACCAGATCAGTAACTGACTGACCCCAGGCCCAAAGAGACTCGTGCAGAGAATCAAGGGCCTAAGACAGCCTGACTCCTCCGATACAATACGACAGTGCTCGCACCAACGTAGTTTTCAAGCCACTTGAATCTTCGGATTCTAACACGGATTCGCCACTTTTTCGCATTCCTTTCTGCCACGATTTACAAAAGTTAGTATAGTCTTGTCACTGTTTGCAACGCAGACGGGAGCGAGGCCGCCGTGGCCAGCGTGATTACCGGTAGGTCCGACTGAGGGAACGAGTACGTGCATACGCGATCGCGTACTTAACGCGGATCGGCGAGCAACTATACCATTTTTTATTTATATAGAGCATATAGACTAATGATTATACGTATAGAATACTTTGTAATTAATTGTAATTGCAAGCCGTTTTATCATACACTGTAAATCCAAGTGTGTTATTTCTACACGTATAAACGTTTAAAAATGACACATTTGACTGAAGCTCGTTTTACATGTTTTGATGCGTGTTAAATCAACACGTTTAATCGTATTAATATGTTCAACTGCTTAATATGTTAAATGGCATCGTTCAAAATGACAAGAAATGTGTAAGAAGAGTTTTAGTTAAAATAACACACTTTGATTTGCAGTGAATTAGCCGTATAGAAAAAGAATTTTTTATTATTTCATAAAATTATACATTTCTTTTTTAAATGAAAGAAAGTTACGCACGTTGCACATAACTTTCTTCAACTTTTTAATACGCCATAAATGTCTGTACTCGATGCATTAAATTGTGCGTTTTACTCGTTGATATTGTTTACGACAATCTCATCGTTGCATCTTTAATCAATTATACGCGTATATATTGATGCTGCGAGATTTATATTAATATTACTCATATAACGAACTCCCTCCGTGAATATATCTCCGATTTAAGGTCGATTTAGACATAACCGTGCCGTGTCTGTACCGTTTACGGACAGAAAGATTTAGACTCGTTTCACACGTAGGTATCCGGCACCGAACTACCGATGCCGGGTATCCGATCGATTTTCTTTGTTTTCACAAATCGGCCATCGGACAAACGTGTAAATGCTCTCCCATATTGATCCATACACTTTACGATCGGATACCCGGCGTCAGTAGTCCAGTGTCGGATACATATGAAACGGGGCTTAGTCAAATTTCATCCGTTGCATCTTCGAATATCTTCTTAACTAGCCACTAGGCCGGATCGCCACTAGTTAGTGGTAGAGTTGCAGACGTTTTGATGGGAGTTTTAAAAAGATATTTGACTTCGAAGGTCTGCCGTGAATGTCATTTGCGTTTTGATGATGATTTTTTAAAACAATTCTAAGGTTTTGCAGTTTTTTACTTATTAGGAACTCTAGAACTTTTCAAAAGAAATCGAATGAGCTACTTAGAACTATTCTAACTTTAAATTAAACTTTTCTTTTTTGTTAAAAAAAAAATATTTTTTATCAGAAACTCTAGTACTCGTCAAATTGCTTCAAATGAGCTATTCAAAACTATTCGGTCTTAAAGTTGGGTGTAAAGTTAGCCTTCCATTTTTTTAATTGCCTTTCTCGAAGTGTTAATCGTTGGAACTTTTTTTATAAACATAAAAATACTTTTATACTCTTCGAAAAGAAGCTGGAACTCTTTTTATAAACATAAAAATACTTTTATACTTTTTGAAAAGAAGCTGGAACTCTAATCAGAACTAAAAAATTTTAAAGTAAAGGTGCGAACTTTACACACCTCTATTCTGCAACCTAAAAATTACAAAATAAGGATATATGACTATATATTACACGTACGTATCAAATATAAAGCTCACGATAAAGTACACCAGAAATATTTAATTCATTATTGAAGTTAATTTACGTTTTATTAGTATCGTAGAAATCAAAACTCTCATTAACTTTTTGCTAAATAAATGATAAACTCAAACGCAAATATTTTACTTGTGATGCTGGACTTAGGAATGAATTATATTTTCGTTGTTAAACATGCGACTTTCTAAGAGCATAACCTCGATTTAGGACATGTTTTATCTTGATAAACTATTAAAAATCTATGAAAAATATTAAAAATGTACATAAAATATTATTAAACTTTATTTAATATTTAATAAAATATATAATTTACAAAAGATAAAGGATGATTATTTTTGATTAAAATGCTGTGGCCATCAACCGTACGTGAAGAAGCGGAAGCGTAGCATGGAGATAATCACGACCAGATGATATCAGAAGTTATAGAGTTATACACGTATGGACAGGCGATGAGTATTAGATTTTTTCTTTGAATAGAATGAAAGGGCAATACACAATAATATCTTTCAGAATAATAAAATATAATTACGAATAGAAATCAGTCATATTTCACAGAGAAATTGCATGTATGCAGCAAAATTATAGTTTAACGTAGGATGCAGAATTCACATCATATAATAATCATGAAATATATAAACATTGTAAGTAAGAGATCACATAATAAGCATGAAATATATAAACATTGTAAATAAGAGATTACATAAAATCATTTAACTTTGAGTTCGTTTGATGAATGATTATCTCAAAGAAAATTAAATCATCATTAAATCTCAATTTAATCTAATTACTGTGCGAATTATTTTCGGATGTTTTGATTTATCTTATTTCTTTATAAAAAGAAATTGAAAGATGTATTTAATAACAATAGATCAAATAATAAATTAATACTGGAATCGCGGATGTATGCATCTGTGTTCAATTTCTCCCAGATGAATGTGGCCCGTTCCTTCACCAAAAATTTTTTGAAGAATTTCAGATTATTTTTATATAATAGTTTATATGATAACTTCAATTCTTGTACAACTCCTGCGAGCTTAAATGAGCTCTCCTTAGATAAATGAGTGGATCCACTTGCAATCATGCTGCTCTCTTTTTTAATCTGCTAAATGGCTTTCTCTTTGCGTAGAAATGCATCATATATATGCTTCCGCTCTTTTTTTATGCTTGTGTTGCTTCTGCTATATGAGGCGTGGCAGTGTGTGCCTCACGAGTGGTTGGAAGAACTTGAGTTGCTTCATCTCTCCTGATCTCTTGTAGGCCTTGGACTCTTGCTTCCATCAAAACCATTCTAGTTTGACAGGCTTGAATGGAGGCTGCTACATCTTCTCCTTGTTTCTTCAGCTTCTGTATTTCCTTTGGCTTGCACCCGTATTTGCTTTTGGCCGCTCTCTAGAGCTTCAAGTCTTGTTAAAATTTCTGCCATCATGGTCTGCTGTTGGTCCCTGATGTCCTTCAATAAGTTGATGATTTCTTCTTGTTTGGTGGGCTTCTTTGGTTGTTCTGTGGGTTCTTTTGGTAAATGTTGATGTCTTCTCTTTTTTGTGGGTGGTTCTGCCAAAGGTGGCAGCGGGCTCGGTTTCTCCCCACCCTCTTGGTCGCCTTCCTGGTAGATGTTTCGAACATCCTGACCTTCAAGGTATTCCTCCAGATCCGTCCTGTCTAGAGGGTCGTAGGCCTGATCTTGTGTTTTGGTTAAGGATGCTGTCTCAGACCTTAACTTTCTTGATCCCATAGAAGTTAGAGAAGAAGTTGTACTTCCTGATTCTCTAGAACTCATTCTTGTTTATTCTCGAAGGAATAGACAAAAGATATATTGCGTAGCAACGCATCATAAACATGCTCGATTAGTGAATCGAGCTATTGAAAGAAAGTGACGACGCGATTGTCGTTGATCGAGTATGCGTGGCGAACTGTGACACGTGAAGGGTGCGTGTGCTTTGCATTGCGACATACATGATAACAGTGGTAGCGCTCCTAGATCGATAGTGCGTTTACGGGAGGTCAATAACGCCTTGATACCGATTCATACTAGATTCTAAACAAAGAGTAAGTCACTAAAATAAATTCATAAATCGCAAAATTATATTTTATATATGTATTGATTTATATGTCAAACTATAACGGAGGAAGAAAGGAAAAAATTACCAAAATTTTTAAAAATATTTTGTTAGCGTTTTATTAGATAAAATGTACAATTATCTATTTTTGTAATAAGAAAGCTATATTAGACTAATTTGTTGACTTTACACAGGAATTAAATTCGCAGCATTATATTTAACAAATCCTCCACTGACTAGAGAAAATAATAGAGGAAAAATGCACGAAAGAGAGATAGTCCCGTGTTTTTACTTGCAAGTAGATAATGGAAGCAAATCATCACCATAAATAGTATGTATATATTATGATTTGTAATGTATAACAGTGACTTATTGTTAGAATCCTTGAAAAGAGAGTACAAAGAGACGAAGTGATAGTCACTGGAGGAGTTGTATACAGAAATATAAAACTGACCAATTGGACGAATGATCTGAGATGCAATGCATTCCACGAGAATTATAAAAAATTTATGTTATTTATAAAATATTACTCCAAGGGACTTATGATAGATGATAGTCAGGAAAAGGTTCAGTTAGAGATTCAGTAGTGAACAAAGAGTTTCGGAACTCTGGTGGGTGTGGCAGTGGTCCAGCAGTCTTTGGCTGACGTCGATACGCCATAAGAGCCAGCATAACACAGCGATAACTTTGTGCAACCAGTGTTAAAAGCGCTGTAATTATTAATGCTATGACAAAGCCGACCATAGAAACACAGATATCTTTCACTCTTTGAGCTGAAGGAGCTAAAATGTAGCAAAAGGAGCAAGAATGATTACTACCTTTATTCCAATACGCTATACGTGAAAGTTGTTATTTGCGCATACTATGCCTTACCTTCAGCTGGATCTGCTGTATTAAACGACACAAACGATATTTATAATAAAGCTTTATTTCTTTCGGAGATCTATCACATTATATAATACGTTTGTGTGAGTTCTCGACGACGAAACTTGCGCGTATTTCATCGCGGCGTTCATTGCAGTCCACTGCTGAAATAAAAGAGACGAGAAAAATTACGCGGCGAATTAAATTAATATGAAGGAAAATAAAGAGGACGGAAGAGGGGTTTCGTCTTACCGGCGCTTCTTTGGCTTGCTCGGCCCCGGTTGGTCCGGGGTCCGGGTCGGACTCATCGGAATCCGAATCGGGCGGCAGCACGTCGAGCATTCATTCGTAGTCGGACCAGGTCGGCGACGGCGACGGAGTTCTGTCCGAATCCTCGTCCGACTCCTCCCCGATGCCCCTTTGGAGCATCCGCGTTGGATCGGCCGCGAATTGATGATTATTCCGCGGGTCGCGCTGTGGAAGAAGAAAAAGATTAACGCGTTACACACACACACACACACACACGCACGCACACACACACACACACACACACACACACACACACACACACACACACACACACACACACACACACACACACACATCGAGTATACTTACAAAGTGGGCTTGGGTCCGCCTTTTGTGCGCGAGAGCACCTCAAGTTCTATCCTGGGATATAACTCGAATTTCATCGTTTGTGTGAACAGAAAAATTGAAGCGGTAATCAATAATCGCGCGTTACACATCGACGATAAACGCAGTTAATATATATTTGCGTATATACGTACGTCGGGGGTTCGTCGGGCACCGCATCGGAATGGCGGGAGTGTTGTTGCTGCCGCTGCTGACGTCGCAGCAGTCGCACTTCGATTCGCCGCTGTCGCTCTCGCTATCGTCGCATTCTGTGCGGCCGCACATGCCGCAGATGCTTTTCGGAGCGGTCGGCGGCTGTTCGCCGTCCTTTTTCTCCTCCTTCTCGTTGTTCTTCTTGTCGCCCTCCATCTGTAGAGAATCGAATTAAATGGGATAAAATGGATAGATAGTTACAGAGACGCGTTACCGTCCCGACAACCGTTGAGAGGAAAATATAACGAAGACGGAGAATACTTACCTTTCGTTGAGCGTCGCTTTCGTCGATGAGACACCTCTAATCGAATTTCCGGCTGGATTTCCGCTCTGAAACTGAAAAAAAAAAGTTAGAAAAAAAAGTCGTCGAACGCGACGAATGACCGCGGATTCGCGTAGGGCTCGTCGAGACGAGTAAAACGACATGTGACAACATGGGGTTCGGACGCACCGTTAAAAAGTTACGTCGATTTTTCGCGGACCGAAGCTATCGCGAGCGGAGCAGACTTACCGGTGAGTGCTCCGGAAAAATGAATCCCGGGACGCGGTCCGCCTCGACGAGGTCGACTCGGGGGAGGGGGGTGGGTTTTCAAAATATTCGATATCTCGAGAACCGCTGGAGCTGGAGCGATCGAAGGGTGGTCGTTGGACGCGGAAAGAAAAAATACGTCGACGGGGGTGGTCACCCCCCTCCCCCCTCACCCCCTTCTAGGGGGTAAATTCCATATCTCGGAAACGGGACGAGGTAGGGGTTGACCTTCATATCCATCAGATACACTTAGAGATGTGTTATTATTCTCGGAATCAACGTCTCTGCGACGACGACCGAAAGCGTTATAAGCGCGACAATTTACCTGTTAATAGAAAAGATACACATTGCGTTTTTATTTTAAAAACATTAATATTTTTATTGTCGGAATTTGCATTTTGGCTCATGCGTATAAAATGATTGCAAATGTCTTGTAAATGCTGCTTATTTATTTCTTAGTTTATTTACAAATCTTGTCAATTATAAACATCCTCTTTACCAAAATTAATTTGTTTTTAGTTTAAATTGTTTTTCATTAATCAAATTATGAGTTGTAAGCGAGTACTCATAGGTTGACAGCGTCCGAAGCACACGCGTATATTGCACTGGAATCTTATATTGTCGCTATTGGGGAACTTGAACGCGTTAAAGCTAGCTATTAACGATTGAGTCTCGGGATTTTATTTCCATTCTCCGAATATCATGGGATATGTCGCGCAACCATTCTCATTCGTTACGATGTATTCGTTCTCCATAAATCCATAAATGTATTTAATATCATTTGAAGCTGACTGTGTGGGCTCTAAACTTAAGTTCTGTTCCATCGGTATACAATATAATTTCGCTTGTTCAATATTATATTTTCTCGCTAACGACTCAATATAATCGCTTTGGTCTAATGTCATTGTACCTTTCTTATGATCATATTCAATATTTATTCCCAGATACGTTCTTACTTCACCTAGATCTTTCATAGAAAATTTACTCGACAATTTATTCTTGATTTCGTCAATTCTTTTTTTATTTTTCCCACAGATCAATAAATCATCCACAAATAAAATTAAATAGATCGTTTCACTCATCTCATGTTTTATGTATAGACAATAATCACTTTTACTTCTTTCAAACTGTTGTTGTTAGGGTCTTTATAACAAGTCAATATGGTTACGATTTAGATTTATTACAATGCTCTGTTAATAACTGAGTACAGTGGCCAAACTAAAAATGCGAACTGATCGAGGCGAGCGTCGTGCTCAGTCTGAGGGAAAAGATAACGAACGCGGGAAAGTCACAGTCGCGCGCATACGCAGTGTATCCAACGGAAAAATAATAAGCATAGACAATACACATATATGAGATGAGAAACTAAACTAATACAATTTTCTCTACAACAAACCCTAATTTTTGTATGAAATCATCAAAACATTCGTACCACCGCTCTCGGGCTTTCTCGCAATCCATATAATGCCTTTTCTAATTTATACACTTTCCCTGAGTTATTGTCGTATCCTTGTGGTTGTTTCACAAATACTTCTGATTTTACAGCTCTATTTAGAAATGCTGTTTCTACGTCCATCTGTATGATCATTAATCCAAATTGACAACAAAATGACAATAACAATTTTAATGTTTGAATTCTAGCTACTGGAGAATACAAGTCTTTCAGTATTTCTTTTTGTTGGAAATCTCGTACTACTAATCTTGCTTTCTTTTTATTATCAAATTTATTTGTGAACACCCATTTTAAATCTAGAATTTTTTTATTTTGCGGCTTCTCGACCAATTTTCAAGTTTTATTTTTATTTAAGCAATCTATTTCTCTGTTTATTGCTTTAATCCATAAATCATAATCACTACTTCTCAAAGCTTCTTCATAAGTTAAAGGACTATCTGCACTAACTACGTTTACACAGATGCAATTTAAATTTACAAAATCACCATATCTCTCTGTTTTTTTTCTTTCTCGAGCTGACCTTCTTAGTTCATTTTCTAATTCATCAACCGTATCATTTGATCTATTACTCAAGTTTGTAGTTTACATTTATTCTCTTTTTACATTTATTTTGACCGTATTCATTTTCCTTGTTTTGAATCTTAATATTTTTTCCATTCTCAATATTTTCACCGGATTCAGAGCTTTCATTAAAACATTTTTCAGATTCATCGTCACTTTCATCTATATCTTTAAATCCGATTAAATTTTCATGTTCTTCAACTATATCCACATGTCTTGTTACAATTATTTTGTTGTTAATCAAAACTCTGTATGTAGCGTTTTCATATTCTAGAAGTATTCCTCAGCTTTTCTATCCCACTTTGAATCTTTTTTTATTTCGGGTACTCGTGCAAAAACTTTACTTCCATACAACCTTAAGTTTTTAATATTCGGTTTTTCTCTAAAGAAAATTTCAAAAGGTGTTTTATTTTCTACTGTGTTTGTTATGGTCCTATTTTTCAAATAAGCTGCGGTTTTAATAACTTGTGGCCAATATCTATTATGTACTTTAAATTCTGACAAAAAACATCTAGCTGAATTCATGATTGATCTGTTATATCTCTCAGCTGTTCCGTTCAGCTCATGTGTGTAAGGTGGACACGGTTCCAAGAAAATTCCTTTATCTCTAACTAAGTTATACATTTCATTGTTCATATACTCTTTGCCGTTATCGCATCTCAGTCTTTTAATTCTCTTGCCAGTTAAATTTTCTACTCTATCACGCATGTAATCAATAAAACAATTATGAACTTCAGATTTAGCTTTTATAGTATACACTAACGCACATTTACTATAGTTATCAATAAACGTTAAGAAGTATTTAGATCCATCAAAATCTGTCGTATAATGTGGCCCATTTAAATCAGTATGAATTAGTTCTAAGACTTCTTTTGCTTTATTTCTGTTATTTTCAAATTTCAAATTGTGCATTTTATTTTGTATGCAAGTACCACACTTCAAAAATACTGGTTCTAATTCAGCTGGCATTCCCTTTACTAATTTATTCTTACACATATTATTCAAATATTGAAAATTTACATGTCCTAAAAGTCTATGAAATCTTTCCTTTTGTGTCATTTTCTCTACATTTCCAGCGTAAGACTCCTTTCTTTCTATTAGACTACTTATTTTATAAAGACCATTCTCTTTAAACGCAATCCCTATCAATTTTCCAAACTCATTATATATTTTTGATGTTTTTGCTATTGAAATAATTTTATTCACGTCTGTTACTTTGGCATAACTAATTAAATTTTTATCCATCTCTTTGACATAAAATACATTGGATATTGTTATTTGTTTTCTTGCTTCATTTATTCTTTTTTTTATATTTGTTTTCCTTTTCTATGGACGTTGTTGTTTTTTCTTTGGCAAGCAACCTAGGGCTGCGCCTTCTGTTTTGGTCTATGAATTTCAAAGCAGAGTTTTTCTTGGCCGGCTTTTTCTTTTTTTCTTTAGTTTTATTGCAAATCATAATTTCTTCCTCAGTATCAATTTCTTCTTCAGTAATTTTCCAATTTCCTTCACAAATAACTTCCGTAAAGATTTTTCAAGCTTCTTTCGCTTATCTTGGTCTATTTCTTCCTTTTCACTTTCTTCTACTCTTAATTTTTGATTCGGCTACACGATGCCACATAACCTCAGAACTAAGGAACCACGGACCTCTGCTACCATGTTGAGTTGAGGAGCCCAGGATCGAAAGAAATAAATGTCCAAAACACTGCAGCTTATATTCAGTAACAATACTTATGTGTCTTTATTTATGCTCTCGCTCAGATCACCTCGAAAACGTCTGTATTCAACTCTTATTCTATTAGCACACGCCTTGGGTGGATGTTTCGAATTGTCTGAGTCTTTACTCCTGTATGCAGCTCGGTCCTACCCCTGCTCACTCTCTCCAGTCGTGCTGCGCACGCACACACACGCTCTTACATACGTGCTGCTCAGCAGCTAATCACGTGTAGCATGAGAATTATCTATATTCCTTAAAAAAAAGTTTATCTGTTATAATTGCTTGAAGAAAAAGGGACAGAAACGCAAAGAGAATAAGTTTAGTGCTAAACGATTGCCCGTAACGAAACTCGGCATATATATCGAGACGCGCGTGAATAATTTCCCGAAGAAAAAGGAAGCGGGCGCCGGTGAGGTTGCTGTCACGTCCGGTTCGAGGAATAATTTCGGTTCTTATTACGAATCGCGTATCTGTAGTCGTTTAGCCGAAAATTTAAGAAATCGTTCGCTGTGACGTCACTGCACACCATCCGAGGTTTCCAAACTTATCTCTCGTGTGCGGTGTGCCGTGACGTCACAATACATATGAGAGAGAGAGAGAGAGAGAGAGAAAGGAAAAATTAAAGAAAGAGGACTTACCTGGCCGACAAATATCAACGTTTTGCCAGCCGGAAATGTTTTCAGAGGCAACAAAAAATCTGGCTTGTATAATCCATGATCGCCCGTTGTGTAATAGTTCGTGAAATACATCGAAAGTTTTTTCATACTCACTATGAAAAGAAATAAATCACGTGACTCGATGTATTTCATTGCCTCACTATAATTATTACACGACCGAGCCGCGACGAGCATTGTATGTTTGTCTGACGATGTACTTCGTCGATCAAACGCCGGCACGTCTCCAAAATGGTGATAAACGGTCCTCCCGTCTCTCTTCGTGAGATCGAAATATGACTGTAGAGTTTCTTTTGCATTATTGACGACTCTAATACCTTGACCATCGGGTAATTTTGTCGCCAATTTGGACAAAATTTGAGGATTTTTATATCCAAAAATTATTTTTAAAAGCGTCGTCCCATCAGCGGCAACCTCCTCCAAACCGATGAGCCACGTGCAATGTCGCCGGTACCCCGACTAGAAATTTAACCCATGGTCCTGATCAGGTTAACCTCATTTGCTGATCAGGTCCCGATGAGGTAATACTATCGGGTCCTAATAAGTCATGTAACGCAGTACATGTATCAGGACCTTATCAGGATTTCTAGCAAGGTCCTGATAAGGTACCTTATCAGGACCTTATCAGGACCTTCCCTTATAAAAATTTTTAAAAAAATATTTATTTTGAAATTTTATTACTATTTTTTAACTTAATTTGTTTCTTAAGATGCAGTCTATAATTTATAAATATTTTCTCGTATTTAAAAACACATAAAAACAAACTTACCTTGGTGGGATTTGAACTCGGGACCTCTGGATCGTGAGCCAACTGTCTTACGTGATAGACCACTTCTTAATTTGATATAAGTGTTATATATAATCTACATATGTCATAACCAGCGCAAATATATAATTTTTCAAAAATTATCTTAAGAAACAAATTCAGTTTAAAAAGAGTAACAAATTTCTAACAAATTTTTACACGGGAATTGAAATATAAAAATATAATTAAAAAATAAGAATTTTTATATATTCTTTTTACACACGCGTGTGCACACACGTACACACATCAATTTGTGTATGTGTGTGTGTAAAAAGGATATATAAAAATTCTTTTTATCTCTTTATATTTTAATATGTCTTTTATAACTTTTACTATACATCATTTATATTTATTTGTGCGTATTATTTTTATAAGTTTTATATTATTATTTTTATAGTTGACACACACACACACACACACACACACACACACACACACACACACACACACACACACACACAATTTTTGATGTGTGTACGCGTGCGTGCCCGCGTAAGTACGTTCTTGAGTGTGTGCATGCGTGCTGTGAATGTAAGGTTAACTAAATGATCCTCGTTAAAACCTAAGGTAAACCACAATAGGTAAAGTAAGTAAGAATCCCGACAGGGACCTGATCAACATAACCTTATTAGGAAAAGTAAGTAAGAATCCCGACAAGGACCCGATCAACATAACCTTATTAAATAATACACTAGGTTAGGTTGTAACCGAACGGAGGAGGTATCTTCCCCGCTTATCTGTATCTAGGTGTCACCGACACGGTCGCCACTCGATTTTAACCCTCAAAACGAGAAAGGATATTTATCGCTACACGGATTTTTCCCCATCCTTCGTCGGAATATTATCAAATTAACCTCGACTACTCGAGCACAAATTAAAACAGAATAACTGAATCTCATTTGTTTGGATTCCTAATCCAGTCGGGTCGTCATTTCCCGTGAACCAAAAACAAAACTAAAAAGAAAACCAAAAGGAAACTTTTCAAAAGAAAACGAAAGGAAAATTACTCGGCTTTGCTAACTCTGACAAGTTAACCGATTCCTCTTAATCTATAATCGGCGAATTAATCTTCGCTCTTTGCGATCAACGCTTGCGTTAGTCCTTTAACATAATTTAATCATGATACGCAAGGGAACTTTGATATGCTTGTTAACCATATCCGTAAAACCAAACAAAGTAGAGGTTATGCCCCTTAATCCTATACCTATTTCTTAACCTTATATTTACGCACTTAACTTATTTACAAGTCGGCAATATGAGTGTATCTGTGATGGCCGCGAGAATACGCTTTCGCTGTCCCGGATCCATCAGGACTTGATGCTCCGCCTCCGATTCCCCCTTCCGGGCGCCCTTCCTGCTACCGCTGTCCCTCTTCTCAAGCGTAACCAGTAGGTTTGGGAGGGTCTGCACGCCCACAATGGTCGGCTTGGCTAAAGGATTGGCGGGCATCGGCTCGATTGCAGCCGACGGCTGCAAGGTACATAAAAGTCCTAATGTGGATCTAATCAGTACAACCTTACAAAGGTCTTCCTTATTTAGTTTTTGTCAGGACATTGTAAGGTGTAACCTGATGAGGATTACCCGTCACTCACCTTATTAGGTCCTTATACAAATCAGGTATACCTTATCAAAATTTCTAGTCGGGACGCATCCAATTTAAACCGCAGCTCTTCCTCCCCGGAGCAGACGAGACAAACGGTAAAATTTCGGACGCGCGACATTTTTCAAAAAACCAAAAAAATTTTTTAATCAAAAACACGCACGCATACACATATACGCGCACTTTTGGCACGCACAAATCTCAAGAGGTAAGATCGACACGTAAAACACAATTGCGTCGCGATCACGTACAACGTTTTTTTGGTCGCCAGGTACAATTGTACGCAGACCTGCTATGCCCGCTCGTACGCATGCGCCATTTTCATGCAACGCGATGTCGCTGCGGGATGAAAGAGCCACGATTTACGCGAAGGAGCATGCGCCACGACGGAGTGAGCGAAACCGACAGCCAACGAATCCCCTGGCGAAAATTAAGAAGTTTTATAAAGCGTTGACAACCGTTCGATGAGGATTTTTCGAAAGTTTATACGCTTTCGAACTTTATAAAAACGCTTACGCAACGTCGTTGGATTTTGAACGCTTCCAGAACGCTTATAAAACGCTATATATAACGTTTCGTGAAAGTTTTGAAATCACAGCCAAACCGACCACCGCTGTCACCAGTTGTCACGTCCGGTTTTTCGTCCGGAACGTCGGAGTGGGTTAAGTGAATCACGCGTGAACGCGGTTGCCGTATGTTAAAAGACATTCGCAGGTAAGTTAGGCTTTATGATTCGATTGTTCTGAATTTGGATTCGCGCAGCACTCTCTGAGGATGAGACGAATTTTCTGTGTTAATATCTCGTTCTGTATGACTCTAGGTTTTTCGCGGTTTTCGACCGTCGGGGCCGGAGGGAGAGACGATCTGGGGACGTTGTGAACGTCGGCTTGAGGCTCGGCCGTTATTGACGGTGACGGAACGGCGTGAAAAATGCTCGGGTCGAAATCTCCGGCCGTATAGTAGGCTCGCCGAAGCCTTTTCAACTGATGGGCCTGCCCGGACCGCCTTGAACGTACCATTTATAATTGCCGGACTTACCGAAATGATAGTTACGATAATTACAACTCCTGACCAATATATGTATTTCCTTCCTTCGTGTTTGTGTCGTAACTCAGATGGTGTGCGTGTGTCCTCGTATCGGTGTAAATTTGTGGGTGTACAATCCTTTGTGGTAACGTGCAATTAATTCCTTGGTGTTTGATATTCTCTATATTAACCTTATTACATAATTACAGGAGCGAGGAAAGAACGGCAGGAATTAGAGAACGCCCTGAGAGAGGCGCGCATCGAAACGAGGAAACCTCGAGAACGCCCTGAGAGAGGCGCGCATCGAAACGAGGATTTGTCGAGAACGCCCTGAGAGAGGCGCGCTTCGATCGGTGCTTAGCGGATGGTCGAGAAATAAATAGATCAAATTTACTAAAGCAATATGTGTGACTGATTTATTGCTTTCACTTTCTTTTCCAATTCAGATGCACAATTCGAGAGTAGCGCGTTCGCGGCTAAGTTCTTTCGGCGCTGAAGGCGCCCGCGGCTAAGTCCTTTTGACGGATAACGCGCTCGCGGCTAAGTCCTTTCGGCTCACGGAGCTCTCGGAGAATAAGACCGTACGAATAATGCCCAAAATCGATCGCGAATGAATGCTGAACAATGAATAATCCCCCGAGCCGGCTCACCGGGCCCGTATATATACCCCCAGTTTGGTGGCGTCCCGGGGTAGGGAGCCGTAGGGCTCATGCGGATACGCGTGAAAATCATCCGAAATCCGCGTGATTTTCCGAGAGCAGCGTGTGCCGGTCCGAATTTGAATGGTACGCTGAACAATAGAACTTATTGAATTATATTGTATTTCCGCGTTCCTTTAATTATGTTACACCTTAACTAATACTTAATCTACCTTACTTTATTCTTAACAGACTTTATTCTTAACTAATAGTTTTACAATAATGTCGACATTATTTACAGTATGCGCGTTTGCGAAACGAACACGCGACATTATAAATTCGCTGTTTGTTACATTGCGATCAGAGTGGTCGCTTCCAGCGACAAAGTGGTCAAGGTCAAACCCGTTATGCGCAGCAGATTCGTCGAGAATGGTGACATGCCCGGCGAATTCCCGTATCGCGCAAAGGCTCTATTTGCGTTCGAGGAGGTCGATGGCACCGACGTCTGTTTTTTTCGTTATGCGGGAAACCGATGTCCCTCGTCAAGTATCAATTGAAGAAAGGCACGCAATGCTAAAAAAGGTGCACAAGTTAGTTCGTAAGTCACAGTTATAAGAATAAAGATGATGATTTTAATGATTTCATTGAAGTTTTCCATCCAAACAATTCTTTGAAAGTTCCAATTATTTATCGGGATGAATTAAGATTTGTTTGTACATTTTTTCGATATCAGCGAAAAATACATAATGAAATAATCGAAACCAAATCAGAACATGAAATAAATTTAACTGTAATTTCGCTTCCGAATGTAGTAATTGATTAAGAGAAATCCCTGTAGTAGTATTACTTAAACCATTAAACACGACTCTTAATTTAGTTGTGAGACTATGTTCTCGCCACACTCTATGGTACGGAAGGTAATAGACTCGTTTTGGTTCGAGTTATGAATCTAAGACTCTTTCCATGTGATGCAGTTTTTCATACTCATGAATGAAATCAGTATATGATTTAGCATAGTCAGGATTGGCTGAAAGTCGGTTGCAAAAACTTGTAAGTACTCGCGTAGCTTTTAATTTCGGAACCTTATCGCCGCCATTTCCGAGAAATTAGAAAACTTTTGACACCTTTTGCAAGAGAATCGGCCCATTAATGAATGAGTAATTTGCAGTCAGACAGACAGACAGACATTCGACACTTATATATACAGATGAGTGGTATTGAATTTGGAAACAATCAGTTTTAAAAATAAAAAAAGACCAACCAAAATAAATTGCAAGTGTATTTAGCTTACATTAAGACATTTAAAAAACACTATAACTAAGTACTCTTTCCTTTAAAACTTTTCGAGATATAAAAACAAACATACATATACACCAATCCACACAAATGCTATAAACTATAAATTAAAAACTATCATTTTTTTAAAAAAGAACTGCCAAATTAAATTGCTCTATAGCACTCCTGAACTGAGATTTCAAGGAACATGTTGGTATAAGTTTTTTTTTAATCTTTAATTTACTTGACGCTGCGTACGCTGTGAATTCTCAGAGATTAAAATGTACAACTGATTGTTGAAAATAATCCGTGTGGAAGCGTTAATAAAAACCAATGCAATTGCCATAAATTCTAGTTCTTGGATCAATCAATCAATCAATTAGAAATTATAATTTACTAAGAAAAAGAATGTGTATTTGACAAATAATCCATCTACAAAACAATTTACTCATATAAAAATATTTATAATATATTAACAATTGAATGAATAATATTGAGATCTCCATTTATCTGTGTGTGTGAGCGCGCACGCAGCATATGTATATACATATATCATGATTTAATGCGAACATCTGTTACTTAGCGCGACGGCGATGGCATTCGATTGCGATGGCATCGAACGTGTTGTTATCGTCGTCGGCGGAGAGACGTTACTCGACGCACCCGCTTCCAGTGATGATGGTGGTTTTAGCGGTCGACGGGGTACGATGCGTCCTTTATGTCTCTTAGGTGGTCGGCCGACGGGTCGTTTTGTTTTAAGTTGTGTTAAGTCATTACTCGACGCTTCCGTTTCCGGCGGTGGTGGTGGTGTTAGCGGTCGACGCAAAATTTGCTCCTAATAAACCATAAATATATCGAGATAATGCGTATTAGTCAAAGTTTGTACGAAAACATACATACAGTAACATTCAGAAATTATCTTGCTCAAGAACATAACCGGAATGATAAACTATGGTCAGGTCCCTATTTGCAAAGCAAAGTGAGAGGATCGTGGAACAATAAACAAGCAGAAAAAATTTTATTACATAAAATATGATTTATTATTATTTAATCAAAGTTCATAGAACGACTCAAACTACACAGAGCCTTCCTCCACCAATACATAATAATTATCGGTTGTTTTCCATATATTAAGGTTTCTTATATCAAAAGAAGTCCAACGAAATACATTTCGAGTGATTAAATTCATTTATTAAAGATTTTGCATTTTGCTTCCTCATAGAGGAAGCTTTGTTTTCGTTAAAAAAAATTTTTTTTTGTTTTTCTGAATGTGTTCAGAATGTTCTAAAACGTCGAAAAATTGCAATTTTAAAAAAATGTCTGTATGTATGTATGTGTGTGTGTATGTGTGTGTGTATGTGCCAAATTTACCGAAATTTCTATAACTCCCAAATTTACCGAAATTTCTATAACTCCAGAACTAATCAACCAAATCTTAACGAATTATATATGAAATAGGGGTAGAATTTTCCGGGGAGTGCTATAGAGTGTATAGTTTTTCGTTATCTATTTTCTGGAAACCGATTTTTTTAATTCTTTTGCCCGTAAGAATTAGAAAAATTAAAAAAATCGATTTCCAGAAAATTGGTAACAAAAAATACACACTCTATAGCACTCCCCGGAAAATTCTACCCCTATTTCATATACTTGTGTTAAAAATTCGGTCCAATAATTTTTAAGTTATTAATGTTCAAACATACATCATCCGTAAAACTATTGGACCGAATTTGTATTAAAATCATATAAAATTGATTGATCAGACCCAGCTTTATATTTAATGTATATAATTATTAGTATTTATTTGTTTTAGCTTCCTCTATGAGGAAGCAATGTGCAAGTTTCTACTTGCACAATTAAAACAATGTGCAAATTTTTTATGTTTTTAAATAGAATGTTTTTTCTCTCTGTCCCTTTCTCTCGTAAACGTCTCATTACATTTTACCTTTGCAGAAAACGTGTATATTTACGAAAATTAATTATATCTTATAATCTTGGATACTATCTCGTCGGACATATTTGGAATTCGCGCAAAAATGATGCGGCAACCTCTTTTAATTCGGTTGAACGGTACATCAGGCCGATCTGTACGTTTTCTCTGCCCTTTTTTCGTAACCAGTCCCGGTTCTTCTCGACTTTCGGTCGGAGAAGTCTAGGGTCATCACCGTCGCCCACGGCACGAGCCGACCTGCTGCATGAATGAACGCTAGAGAACGGGAAAGCCCT
The DNA here is from genome assembly GCA_030770225.1 of Temnothorax unifasciatus. Taxonomy (NCBI): domain Eukaryota; kingdom Metazoa; phylum Arthropoda; class Insecta; order Hymenoptera; family Formicidae; genus Temnothorax; species Temnothorax unifasciatus. The sequence goes on from JASTWK010000330.1 coordinate 95,194, forward strand.
TTTCGAGGGTGCTACGTAGCCGTCACGTGAAGAAGACACACCTATTGTCTTTTGTGGGGTAGAGGTGCGTGCTTGTATAAGTGTATAATGCACGTTTTTACTCTCTTTATGACGCATGTGTGCATTCGCGATGTGGCACACAGGTTGCAATAACGGCGGCTGAACATAAAAGAGTCGCGGAAATAAAAGATTGGACGTGGCGTGCGAGGAAGCGAAAATGCGGAATAGCATTAATGCTAATTGCGAAATATGAGGAGCATTTTGTCACATCATCGTTTTGTTCCTGTCGTGTCAGAACTAAACGTGCAAATATTTGAAACTATATCTGTTTTTTTCTTTAAGTTCGGTTATAATTTTATCTCTCTCGTCAATTTTTTTTTGAAATTTGGTTAAAATTTTATCTCTCTCGTCAATTTTTTTTTTAAATTTGGTTAAAATTTTATCTCTCTCGTCAATTTTTTCGGTTATAATTTTATTTTTCTCGTTACTTCCATTGATTAATCTGGTTATAATTTTTGTTCGATTAAAATTTTTTTCATTTTCTATGAGCAGCACCGGTCTTCTGGTGTTCACATATCTTATTATCAATCCAATGGCCAACCGCATCCTATAAATAAATATTTTAAAGAACATTAAACTCCCTCCTTATTAAACAAAATATAAACTTAATCGTACTGAAAGGGGACGAAGGGCGTAACGTAACGATAAAGACACACGGCAGAGATAATTGTTTTGACAGAGATTATTGACTGGAAAATTAATAGAAAACAGGATAAAAATTTGCAGAAATTGCAATAATATAAAAAGAGATTAGGTCATGCTAAAACATCATGAGTTACAATAAGTCCAATAAGAAACTACGACGAAGTTGAAAGCATTAAATTTGTTTTAAACTTAATTTCTTATATTTTCTCTTTTTATTTCTTATATTTTCTTATATTTCTCTTTTATATGGTGAGGACTAGCTCAGTTTTACCGTTATCCTATTACCGCTTGCAACAAAACTCCAAATCGAGTTATTAAATTCTTATCTAAACCTGTAATGGCAGCTAATAATTCTGGATTAGCAAACAATTTTCTGGCCGTGTTGCCATCATTGGATGTACCTTTTCCTTGTTTCACGAAGTCTATCAAGAGATCGGCTTTTGTTCTAAAGGCAGTCTGTATCTGTCTTTTTCTTTGCTCGACTTCTCGTTTATGACTCTCATTTCTCACTGATCAACATTTGATATTAATTTTGTACGAAATATATAATAAACATTCGAAACAGCGAATCCAGCAATGTAATGAAGAAAGTCCGAACGAAAAATATTCATCTTTCACAATTTTTTGTTTTATTAAATTCAAATTGTTCATTTCACTTGGAGAAGCGCCACAAATATAACATCATCGATGATTTAATATCTGTTATTATGTTACAGATTTTATTGTCGATCATAGTTAATAAAAGTGCATACTGTATCGAAATACCTTCTTCGGAAACAGATGGTATCAAAAAAGGTATTTCTTCTTTAATTCTCTCAGTAACAGCTTTGGCTTCAGTTTTTTTTTCCTCCACGAATTTGAATTCGATCGGTCTACAGAAACGAGTTAAGGAAGGGGTATCGTTTGTCCATAATACTTTGCCATTTTCATTAGAATAAATTTTTATTGGTACAAAACTGCATATAAAAATCTATTTAATCTTTAGAATTCGTCCACTATTAAAATATTGTGCAATCATTAAGCACAACATTTACAAAAATTTGTAAATTAGAAGAAAAATTACAACCATTAGTATAGTCAAAACAAATGATTAACTCACAACAACATGCATAAATAATGGTGAGTTATCAAAACGCAAACCAAAATTTCAATTTCTTGGTACTCTTTGAGGATTGAAAACTGCCCTGATCCTAGCTAGGACTTCTTGAGGAGCCGCCATGAATTCCTGGATTTGTTCCTCTACCAATCGCCCCCTAGCTGCAGCTTGTGCTGTTTGGATTCTACCCAATATTGCCTTAAAATCTGCATCATAATCATCATAACTCTCCACCCTCGCAGTAGTAAGATGTGGAGATTTAGCAAGAGTTGATTGTTTATACAAGACATTAATAAAAGTTCCCAATCTACCGAGATAATTATTCATGTCAGTATCTTGGTAATCAGCCCTTGCCTCTCATGTCAAATACGAAGTACCAATATGGTACGAAGCAAGGTTAGCTATGACTCTTTCCCTTATTTCAGGGATAGGTATGAAGTCCTCTACAGATGGACAAAACGCTGCATAAACACTCCTGACCAATCGTTTTGCCGATTCATATGCAACAACCAGCCGATGAGTTCCAGCTGGCATGGATTGGAAGCGAAGCTTAGCATCATCTGAAAGTTTGACTGCAGCTCCTTCAGCCATCACAAACGGAACAACTGGTCTGATGTTTGAGATACCAGCTATATTAAGTACCTTTAAGGTACTTACAAAGTGTCCTAGATTATGTGCTGCTGAAACCACCTGGTCGGTGACCATGTTTGGATAAAACAACTCTAACACTTTCTTGACGTATCCAGCAACCTTGGCCTGTATGATGATTCATAAGCCAATAATTGGCTTTAGTAGCTAAAGCTATGGTGATACCCCTCATCATGTCTTCACGACTTGCCATGGCTTCTAGAGCTCGTTGCTCCTCTATTGATGTTTTCTTGGTCACTATTTGCTTATACCAATCCCCATCAGGAGTCTCCGCCGCATCCGTAGTGCACAACAAACCAGTGTCAATGATTCCTAGAACACCATTAACAAACATTTTCTTGGCAGTCATGTCTTGGAATTGATTCATCGCCCAGACTCCTGCAACAGTTTTTACAGTTGCTATTGGAGCTAAAGCACTTGCTAATACTGCAATAGGCAGGTTTTTATCATCTGGTAAAGATGAATCCACTCCAACAGTTATCCCAGCCTCTATTTCTTCATTTATTGATGGGAGATTAATAGTTACTTGGGCCATCCTCTCCTCAAATATTTAAGAACTTCAACAAACAAATTAAAAGAAAAACTTGAAACCAATTCAGAAAGAAAATCTGCAACCAATTTAGAAATAAAATCTACAACCAACTCAGAAAGAAAATTTTAAAGAGAATTTTGAAAATTGTATTTTTCACTTTTTACGTTTTACGGAGGACTTATGCATATAAAAATACTAGAATCATTGTATAAGGGATGATCAAAATTCAACTTGTAACGTGATTGATCGGAAGCACCATCGCATCCCCATTTAAATATTATCGTTAAATTTGCAGATGCTGCACTTAAACGAGGACGTAGCAGTTTAATGAATCTAAAAGCAGTATGATCCAAAAGACTTTGTAGAGAGACTTTAACACCTATTTCAGAAATTTCTGTCGTTTCTCGCTGTGGAAAACAATCTTTTTTCGATAATTGCGGCGGCCTGTTAGCCGGTGCTGGTGGTGGTGCCGGAGGCTCGGTCGCTGGTTTGGCCGGCGGCTTCCTTCGGTGGCTCAGCGGAGGTGGCGGGATGGTGAGCCATTCCAGTTTTCGCCGTTGCTGCTCGTCGGATCTTTGTACCACATAGCCGATCGCCGGCACGCGTTTTCGTGTCGGCGGTGCAACTGCGGGTCCGGTGCTTTCACCGATGGCGGCGGAAGCGGCGGACCCTCTGGCGAAGAGCCTCGTCCAGGTAGCCCCGATGTCCGGGCAGGTCGAATCATATTCTGCGGTCTCGGCGAGAATTTTGTTAATTTCGGCTAGGATATCGTCCTTTACCGTAGACTGGGGTCGGTCTCCATGGCTCGTCTGTGCTCTCTCTTGTGCGGAGCCCGTATTTATTATTGTTAATTTCGGAGTGGGGTAATTATTTCGTTTATATTCCCGTCTCGTCATCGTTCTTTGGATCCGTCTTGTTATCGTCGTTATCCTCGGTGTCGGAGTCATTGTCATTTTCGTTGTTGTTGGGTGGCAGGCGCGGGTTTTAGATTTTGTACATGTATATGGCGGCTCCATTTGCCGCTTCGGTCGAAGATCGACTATTACCGGCGAGACAATTCGGCGCACCTTCAGGGGGCTGCGGAACTTTGGCGCTAGCTTGGCGTTAAATGCGGCTGCTTTGTTGGAGAGCGGGTATTTGCATTTCCATACCCACTTTCCAACTTTCGGTGCCCATTGTCGGCAGCGCAAATTGTAATGTTTTTTTTTGTCTCTAAAACACGCACGTTAGGTGTATTTTTACGAGTTCATAGGCCTCCTTGAGGTGCCGTCCGGCACAGCGGGGCGGCAGCGGTACTCGGGGCAGTCTCTCGATTGAGCGGGGATATCGGTTCGCGGCCGAAAATGAGATAGGGGGAAGTGGGGCACATTGATACATGGGGCACATTGATTCAGTCAACATATCTCTGCATGAGAAACATCTAAGAAGGTCACATATCCATGCATATATGGCGTTATGATACACGAATAACCTAACCAAATTTTGTACGCGAGCAGTAGCCACTTGATGAATGACAGGTATAAACGTGTTTTGCGTACTCTCAGGTAAATATGTTCAAAAGTCTTTGAAGCATGATTTTTCACATTAATCTGATTAATACTAAATAAATATTTCCTCAAAAGTAGCAAAATTATAAAGAGGAAAGCCATTATGACTTTTCCCGGATTTTTTACTTTTAAACTTTATATACACATATATACATGATCACCATTACTTAGAATCTAAGTCTTAGATGACTGTTCTCCTATCAATTTAATAAGTGTTTCAACGAATGATTCTTTTTGAATCTCAGGTGTTATTCCTGCAAGACTTTTCCCAGTATTTGTTCCCATCAACTTGGTTATATCAAGACCAATTTCTCTAGCTCCTTCTATACCTAGCTCTGTCAATCCCTTGTGAGCTGTCTTATAGAGTTCTCTTGTTTCTAATGTAATTGCTTTTTCCTTAATCCCTGCAAATGTGGGTACAGTTGGGGTCACCATGTATCTAAAAGTTTCACTTCCGAATTTTTTGTAGTATTCAATAGAGCTAACAGCGAGGTTGGGGAAGTTTGCTGTGTTTAATTCTCCGTCTGTAGGATATAATATCCTATGATAAGGCCATAATGCACCATCTTTGTCTTTTTTCTTGTTTATAACTTTCATGAATTTGCCTATTTCTTCCAGTACAATTGGTTCGGCATGTGTTTGAGATTTCTTTGGTTCATTAATGAAATCTATCATTGTTTTGATTGTTGTCATTGCAGAGTTAGCTAATAGGACCATAGCTGTAGATAACTCGGGTAAATGTTGATTTTGATGGCAAAAATAGAATAATACACTCCTGAGTTTTGGAATTGCTCGGTAAACATCTCCTATTTGAAGAAAGAAGTCATCACTAACGAGTAATTCTCCTGTTGCTGTTCCAAGCGAGCTATACACTGCCGATTTCCTATTTCTTAAATAGGTTTGTAATTGTCTATCTCGTTCAGTTTGGGGAGCTATGAAAGTTTTATTCATCGAGATTACAACCATGTGACAAGTTGCCTTAACATCACTATGGTCAAATGGTCGTTGTCGATCAGTAGCTTTCAATTTGTCCATTGCATATTTCTTGATGTCAGGTATAATTTCCGCATTGTCATCTATATCAGTAATATACTCATCGTATGATGCACAAAATTCATATCCGTAGTAACAGAATAGACACAATCAAAATGTTATATCAAAAGGAGATGTAATGAGGGTTTTCTTATTGTTCTTGAATAATTGCTCATAAATTATTACCAGGTCTTTCGCATCTTTAGGGAGTTATATGAGCTTTGATACTGGAAGCAAACTCGGGATTTTGTATTCAGTCTTTTTATTTATCCCAATCAAAGGATATCTGTGAGCTATTTTATCTGCACTTGATGGATGTAATAGAGTGCCTTTAACTTTTATTCTTAGTTCCTTGAACGCAATCACTTCTTCTTCCTCTAAGTCATCTATGTATTCTCCAATAGGGATGACACGGAATTTTTTGATATCAAGTTTATTCTTCAAGGTTCTTAAGCCAGAAGCTTGGTTTTGTTCGAATAATTCAGGATCCATCTTAATAATAGTTTATAGAAACTTATTATGACTTTTTCTCTCCTCAAAAGTAAGAAACAGTATATCTCTTACTAATTTATCGAAAATATTGACATGACTTTGTATTATTTTCGGCTGAGAATATATTTTATTATGTATGACGCTGTGGGGCAGATTCGTACACTGACTCGTAGAACACTTTGATACATATCAATATGTATCTATGTAGTATCAATGTGTATTTATAGTATTAAGTAAGATATTTTTATTTTATTTTAGACAAAAATGGTAAGAACGTACCAAAAAAAGACCGATAGGTCGGACGATTAATATAATCTTAGATCATTTCTTAGTGAAATAGATTAAAGTACATATATTCTTTAAGTTTCGTTTACAGACGACCACAAACGACTTACTAGACATAAGCAATAAGTTATTGCTTATCAATGGCATTTTTTCAAGAATAATCTTATCATTCTAATGTCTCCCATTCGTCCTAGTCAGGCCGTTTCCTGTCTCCCCAGACTATATTGATGAAGATGCCGTAAAATTGTTAATTCTGTATAAATAAATATCTCTATATCTCTATATAATAAACATAGCTTGTTTTAATAATAATCCAATTTAATTCTGAATAATATTAATATAGATCACTAAGAATCAGTGCCCCATCATGCCCGTATCATTGTGCCCCGCATATGGGGCACATTGATACGAATTTTATTTTTTACAAAAAATGTTATAACATTTCTTATTATTAACCTACAGCAAAAAGGCAATCAAAACACGTAAGTAGAAGGACAAGCCTTTAAATTTAAGCTATTACATTTATCATAATTTATCTGCAAAGTTATTTATTTAACTCTTGAAAAAAATCGTATCAATGTGCCCCACTTCCCCCTACGCGAGGGTGTAGTCCGTGGCTTCGTGTCGTGCCGAATTATACGCAAATTGAAGTTTGGGAATACGCTCGTCCCAATTTTGGTGGTTTTTGTCGACGTATTGCGAAATCATGGTCTTTACAACCCGGTTGGTTCGCTCGACCGGGTTGCAATGCGGCGCGTGTATTGGAGCGTACTTATGTCGAACGTTATGTGAATTTAAGTGAATAAATTGATGCACAGCCATAGTGCTGTAACTCACGACGTTTCACCTAAATGACGCAGTTTCTGTCGTCAAATTTGTTCGTGTTCTCGCTGCGTGAACTGATCCCATATTGGCCACCCGTAAAGGCCATACCACAAGAAGAAGAAGAAGAAGAGACAGGAATCGTAAAAGCAGGGACAGGAAAGACCAATAAAGTCGCTTTGGCCCGCTACATTTTGCACAGTCCGACTTAATTTCATCCTGTCAGCATCGTAAGCACCATCTTGCTTGCGCGATACATTTGCCATCTGCATGTACAAAAACATTTGAATATAATATATTTTTGGGGGATTTATATAGGGATCGACGTATGTCGGGGGTCGATCATGGATCGATTTCTTCGATCCTTCCCCGTCGTGGTCGTGGGAAATTCGTTATGTGCGGCGAGCATTTTCTCTAGTTTGCCGAAACGGAGCTGCGTGTCGTTATCGGACAGTATTGTGTCGGGGCAGCCGTGACGGAATATAATTGCTTCGGCGATATGCGTGGTTACGGCAGAAGCGGTGGCGCGGCGCAGGGGGCGTATCTCCAGCCATTTGGAAAAGCGGTCCTGCATCGTCAGGAGCCACGTGTGGCCCTGTTTCGACCGTGGCAGCGGTCTAATTAGATCGAGCGTGACCTGTTGCCACGGACGGGTGACGGAGGTGGCGTATAACGTTCCCGCTGGTCGAGTTTGCGCGACCTTATGTTTTAAACACCATGAGCAACTTCGTACGTATTTCGCGATCTCCTGGAACATACCGGGCCAGTAATATGTGGTGTAATTAAAAATCTTTTGAAAAATATGTTAATAATAACACACGTCGTTATATTTTACAATATAATAATGAATAATTACTCATTGTCAAATGTGTCACATACTTTTTTTATATCGTCAGGTGTAAATGCCGAGTGAATATCTGATCTATAAATCAAGAAACTGTGTATGCATAAAAAATGTGTATAATGAATAAAAAAACGAATACTTACTCTGGTTCTGTAGAGGGAACCGGCGCGGACACCGCGATTGCGTCTGGCGGTCTCCGCTCGGCGCTCCGAGACGGTTGTCGCGGTAAGTCCGTTCGCAAACTTCCTAACATTAAAGGTATTAAAAATAAAATGGTCACACCGTGCCCGTTCCTCGCCCGGCGGATGATTGGCCGGGCGGTCTCGGCTTATTGTCTGGCCGGAACGATGCGTTTTACGGGGCGCATCGTTACACAATTAAAAAATTGAAGATTTGTTTAGAACTTTTCCATTTTGGGAGTGTGTTAAAGTATAATCTTCTATATATCTTCACTGTGTCCTAAAAAGGATCCAAAGTGAATTGTATAAAGCAACGACAAAAATCAAAATCAAGCTCAACTTGGCGTTGACAAGAAATTACAGAGCGCGTTTTTAATCGACTACTGATCGAGAAAGACTGACGAAAAGTTCTTATCTCCTCTGGTTTTTATTTCCTTCCCCTCCCCCTCTTCCTCCCCCCTCGAGGAGAACGAATAAAGAGCAATCTGATTGGCCCATGGATTTACAGAATGCACGGTACTCCAAATACATTTATACAATAACATTCATCGTATTGCTATTACATTAATTGATGTAATTATTTGTTATAAAATATGGATAATTAATTGTTATAAAATAACAATATTTAAACGAATTATATATTTTTCTTCGTCCCTCTTTTATGAGAAAAATAGACATCCATATTCACTCGACATTATCAAACGTCGTCCACTGAGCTATTCGTGGACGACGTTTGACCATGTCGAGTGAACTTTGATGTCAATTTTCTCATAAAAGGAGGACGGGGGATGAATAACCATATATGTCCAAAAACTAAACATTTTGCCCAATCAAATGGCGCAGAGTTTACCTCATTTTACCCCCCCCCCCCTCATTCCACAAATTTTCTTCCTGTTTGAATATTGAAGTAAGAATTTTTTTAATAGTCGAATGTGTCGTGTATATTTATTAATATATAATAGTGCTCAAATGACATAAAACTAAAAGAAATATGTTTTTTGAAACCTAATAAATAAGTTCTGATAGGCATTTAACTTATATTTGCAGTTATGCTTTTGGCAAAGACTAGAAAGTAACCTATCAAATTACTGGAATTTCAGTATTCACAAAAATGACATACTTTATCAGATCACTTTGAGGAAAGAACAAGGAATAAAATTAATTGTAAGCACATTTATTTATAGTTTAGGATATATATTAACATAAAATCTTGTCAAAATTTGAATTATACATTTTTCATTTTTTCTTTCAATATCCGGTTTCTGATAGATTCGTCCCACTGTGCGGCGTCCCCGCTATCTTCGGCGCTGCGGCTTCCTTTGACTCGAGCCGCCAGACGGAAGTGTGGCGACATAATCGTCGCTAGATTTGCGAGTGTTTCCTATCCGTAGCGCATATGTGGCTGTATGTCCTATGTGTGTGCGCTCGAGTTGTCCGTATCTTTATGCAGCATATGTGTATGTGCATATGTTTATATGTGTTTATATGTATGTTGTGCACGACTTTAATGGATAATACGTAACAGTCCGTTTGTAAGTATACGGGTACGCGTCCGTCGCTTTTCGAGAGCACGCGCTGGAAAGCCGTCGTCACGTGCTTACTTGTTTTGTTTCGCAGCAGTTCTACCCAGGCATATTCACTAAGTACGTCTACAATCACCAGAAGTACATTTCATATTTTTGTACATTTCCGTACATTTAAATTCTATGAACTATTAAATGTTGTAATTCTTGGAGTTATAAGAATTTGACATTTAAATATTTATATATTATACATACATTAAACACACACACATCGCCTTTTAATATATTTGCTAAAAGTGTGAACGTCAAATAGTTACATTAAAGAGATTGTATTTATTACCTTGACACATCGTGTTATCTGAATATGTTTTTTTATCTGACACAATGCTGAGTTGATAATATTGTACGAGATCCTGTATCTTTAAGATTTCAGAGCTCGATCAAATTAGTCTCCTACAGATCGTCGATATTTGTTACGGTGTAATGCAACCGTGGAAATTTTCTGCGCGATGGACGATGCAATGTGTAAACGTCTTGTGTTTCGAGCAAAACGTGACTTCGTTACGGGAGAAATTCGGTTTAGCGGCGCGCGTCAGATTATCCGATATAATCTTGATTTTCACGGGTGTTAAATAAATGTGGAAAAATGCCTTTATCCGATGTATCCTGCAGTCCAAAAGCTTTAGGTAAATCGGATAATTTCATCGGCGTATAATTTACGCTATCGATAAATTTGGTATGTCCGACCGTCATCACGACAATTTTTGTCCCGTTTAAAATTACATGCGATTCTTCCGTCGTTTCTGTATTTTCAACTAAATATTTCAGAATGAATTGCGCATTGAACGCTTTTGCATTATGCGCCATGCAAATAATTTTTTTGTAACATTTTGGATGGAGGACCGAATTAAGGTAAAAAAAAATCTAATACTAATTATAAACATGTAAGTAGGGACAGGAAAAAATATTAATTTACCTTTCGCCGAAGAGATACCAAATTGTCAGTATGATTATATAAATCAATACAGTAAGTAATGTCCAGATCACCATTTGCTGTCTGTTCATACTTTTTTTGTCAAATGTAATAGTACAATTGCTAGTTTCGCTATTTTGTGTTTTTATAAATAAACCTGAAATAATAATAGTTTGTAATTAAATAACATGTCTATTATCTAACATGTATTTTTATTAATAGTAGAAATTGAGTATTTTATCAAATTTGTATTCTATTAGAAACAAATTTAAAATAGATAATAAATTAATAAAAGGTTAACAACAAACAGGTAAATGAGAGCCGAGGAAGGATCAAAAAGCGACATCGCTATGAACGCTTGGCCGCCACAAGCCAGTTATCCCTGGTAACTTTTCTGACACCTCTTGTTGAAAACTCTTCAAGCCAAAAGGATCGACAGGCCGTGCTTTCACAGTCTCTATGCGTACTGAACATCGAGATCAAGGTAGCTTTTGCCCTTTTGCTCTACGCAAGGTTTCTGTCCTCGCTGAGCTGGCCTTAGGACTTGACCCCATCCACGGTGCGCGTCGCCTTGTAATTGTTTCGGCTCTCATTTGTTTTTTGCCACACAACACAGAACACGAGCTTGAATCCTTGGGCCCGTCAACGCTGTGGGTTTATACTCATGACCAAAATAAAGAGAAATCCGACTCTGGATCTCCCTGGCCAAAGTGAAGCGAGAGAAAAGCTGCGTCTCTCCCTTAGACCCCACCCGAGGGTGGGGCCCAGGGGAAGGGCGCAAAGAACATTGAGACAGGGGGCACCGCCACAAAGCCACGGAAATCCCCAGGGGGACCATTGCGTAGCAATGGGGCCAGAGCCCCGAAAGCACAGCGGTGAGCGGCTGTCCCACGGCCGACCAACCCTCGGAGGACCCCACAACCAACAGCGACGGACACCCCGGGACAAACTATACTGATAAAAACGGGAAAGACAGACACGTCCGCGAAAAACTGCGGCGTCCCGGACGACCCCATGATGGCGACGAACGCCGACCACCACCGCCCCTCCAGAGATCCGGGAGCCTCGCCGAAACGACGCGCCGGACCTCAGGAGGGAAACAGCCCGAAAGCCGGCCGGCGCCCGCTCCCCCTCCCCCCCAGAAACGCCGAGATCGACCCGCGAACAGTGCTGCCAGATAGCTGAAACTGAATTTCCCCACTTTGTTCATGAAAATTCCCGAAATTCATCACATTTGAAAAAAATTTCCCCACAACATAATAATGTATATCTACAAAATATGTATGTTATAATATGTAATTAACGGGTCTTGTTCTACAATACTACACTTGTTCTACAATATCTTTATAATATAAGTCAAGTAGATTGATTTATTTAATTTGTTTACGTCGCCACTCATCCTTTAACTATATGTATATGTACATACTACGATACTACATATGTATGTATGTACAATAGACGTCAATAGAGTATAATACAGCTGTGTTCGCTTTGGACCCTTTCTTGCTGAAAGAATCATTCTAAAAGAAAATAAAGAATTTATTATAATTATATCTATAATATAAACATTTATTATATTGTACCTTAAATAGATGAAAATGCTTCTAATATTTCATTTTGTTCAATTTCTGTATTATCAGACACATACATATTTTCTGAATTAACCCTCAGGGTACAGACTATAAAAAGTACGTTTCGTACGGACATGGTTTAGCCTAACCCGGCGACTTTGATTGACTGTATATCGGGCTGTAATTTGTCAATTGATTGACAAAGATTCCCCCCCCCCCCCGGTACGGACCCCCACCATTCACTTCCTTTGAAATGGCGCTACTTTCAAAATTCGCTCGGGTTACGCTAACCCAGTGTGTACCCTGAGGGTTAAATTTTTTTAACATATTTAATGTTGGCTGGAAATTTACACATCCATCTTGTAGCATATTAAATCGTAGTCGGAAAATTGCATCTGCAGTTTTTATAACCATTCTATTCCTTAATTTAGTTTTTATCACATTTACTATAGAAAAGGCTCGTTCGATCACAGCGTTTGAAAAAGGTAAGCATAGCATTGCCAAAGCAAATCTTGCAATATTGCCAAATCGTTGTTGGCCAGCAGAGTTTTGACACTCAAAAACTTCCGTCCAAAATTCCTCAGGAATGGATAATTGACTCCACTGCTTAACATGAAGAAGATTCCATTCGTCTACAGTTAAATCAACATCTTTACATATGTTTTTAAACGTAGCAACTAGCTCGGTTATCTTTGGCTTTATTTGTGACGTTGCTCGTGCTAGCGAAAGTAAACTTATTTTTCCAGTAATTTGATATTGTAGGGATTCTAGATTGAAGTTGCTCGCACAAACAAATAAAAAAATCACGACATCTTTCTTTGATTATTTTGATATTGTGATGATTCAGACCAGAAGCTGCTTGCTCGAAAGAATATCCAAAATCGATACTTTCAACTCTCATTACGTAAATTTAAATTTACTCTAAATTTAAAGTTAGCAAGATCTGTTTTTTTATCTTTTAATCTTGCTGGAGGTATAGAATACTCATGTAATAATATAAAAGGGAATGCAAATCATCCAATAGTTTAAGGCGATTAGCATTTTCTGCTTGGAATGTTTTGTTGATTTTCGTAAGGGATTTCAACATATTGTTACGCTCGTCGCGTGTCCACAACACTCTCTCTGGCACTCACTCACACGCGACGCGATTCCGACACTCGCTCTAAAGAAATCGTCACAATTTTGGAAGGAAAAGGAACTCGTTTATTCGTAAGCTCAATACAGAGGAAGCTTGGGCAAACACGTCCGAACGAGACGGAATCCCAGAGCCAAATCTGACAAACGCAATTAGTAAACAACCGTCGCTAAGGACGATTTGCAACTTTACGATTCGCAACTTCTCGCTACGGGGCGACTCGTATGAGCGCACGGCACGGACGTACAGCACGGGCGTAACAATATGTTTCAAAAAAGTAAAGTAGACTATATTAGATCGTGTATTAAGCATATTATAAAGTTGATCAGCTGTATAACATCTCTCCTTGTCTTTTACTAAAGAAAAGTGGCGTTTTAGAGCGTCCCATTGATCAGTTATTTTATTTATTTTCTCATAACGTGCTAACCATCGTGTGCCGGATAATTTATCAATTTTAAGAGGTTTCTTATTTGCTATGATTTCATACAACTTGTTATATTCTATTTGACGTTTAGAGCTGTAAGAAAACCAATTGTGGCATTCTTTAACAATAAAATCAAGATGTCTTGGTAAACATTTGCAAGAATATTCAGCCAAATGAAGAGAGTGGCAAACACATTTAACAACTACGAATTCATTAACAGTTTCTTTCAAAATAGAAGAAAAAGAGTGATGCATGCCAACCATAACGTTGGCTCCATCAACTCCAATTCCAATAAGATTTTCAATTTTAAGACCATCCTCTAAAATTTGATTTTTGAAAGCTGTTGTCAATGTATTAGCATCTCCACTTTCAATTTTAATTAATCGATAAAAAGTTGTTACAACTTTTTTCTTTGTTTCACTAAAATTCTTCAGATTTCATATATATACGAAATCTATACGAGGAATCTTTCAACAGAGTTTGCTCGTATCGTTTTTTGTTATTTCCGCGCAGGTTTGTACAACTCCCACTAACCACAATTCGGGAACTTTTCACAAGCGGGAAGCATTTCGCGGTTTTCCTATGTAAGGATGGTCACAGCCAATGCGATTACTTCGTTTGTTTGCCATCTTTGCGATCTAGCCAATCTGTTAGTGTAGTTGAATATGGTCTGTTGTTATTCAATGTGAGCAAACGAGTGAGTACGAGTGCACGAGCGACAGATTAACATGTCGCTTTATCATGTCTGGAAATAATAATAATAAGGTAAGTAGAACTTATTTCATCAAAAGAATTATTTCTCTAATCTCTTAACATATTTCTGCACCGCCTGACTCAAGTAAATGCTATAATTGAAGTTTTCCAGTCTAATTTAACCTTTCAACTTTTTCCTTATTTCTTTAACCTATTTGTTATTTAATCTTATTTAATCATACTATTTCATATCTAACTTGCTTCCTATTTTAAGCAATTTAAACGAAAGATACCATCAAAGTATAGAATTAGGGCTGCGAAACAAATTAGATTAGCCAAACTTCAAGCAAGAGTCTACTGTACTTTATTCTGACAACAGTAATGATGACAATAATACAATTTGTAATTTTGAAAATCTTACTGACTTTGACCCTGAGAGTGATAATTCTTTTGAAAGGGAGATTATAGATTTTCAGGAGAATGATACCCCTAATTTAGATCATAATTCAGATAACAATTTTGATTTATCTAATAATTCTATCAATAATTGCAGTGACAATAATAGTACTATTACAGATTATATGGATGAAAATAGAGATAACGACGGTGTTGAGCAAGATTATAATATATACAGTGATGTAAATCTAGAATCAAACTTTAATAATGAAGAGCAAGTGAAGAAATTTATTTATTATTTATTAAACATGTTAAGAGAATGGGCTTTGCGTGGAGTATCGAAGAAGAAAGTAGATGCATTGTTGACTCTGTTACGGCCAATTTTTCTTTTTCTGCCTAAGAGTCACAAGACTCTGTTGTGTTCTTCGAGAAAAGTTACTGTCTACGATATGGATAACGGGCTATTTTGGTACAAAGGAGTAAAACTGAACATTCGACAACTACTTTCTGATGAATACATTCGTCAACACGGTGAAATAGCGATAGATGTCAATATAGATGGCATTCCTTTAAGCAACAGCTCTGAAATGCATTTCTGGCCTATTCTTGGCAAATTTCGAAATTTTAAACATTTTTAACGAGAACAGAAGTTCATCGAAATTGTATGAAATTTTCATCTTTTCTCACAGTTTACGTGACGTCGCGTTCGCGTGACGGCATCCTCTTTTTTTGCCCGAGGCTCGTAATCCGTGAGGCTGAAAGATTTTTCATTCGTATAATAGAACCGGTTGAGCATTATATACCAGCGTGAAAAGAGGCACTGCTGTGTCAGCAATACGGCAAGGAAGGGAGGGCATTTGATTCTCTTCTCCATCTCTTTCCTCATCGCCGATGTTGCAGAATGGGTGGGTCAACATAGTGACAGCTAGTAGGATAGACATTAAGTACGAGGTATTCTTAGTTATACGCATTATTAATCCCAAGTGTGTTTGTTGTTAATCCGCTTCTCGTAACGCAAAAAGTATAAATGCATGCGACATAGTCGCGAGTGCAAGGTGTTCAGTTTATTCTTACGCTTATTCTTCTGGCTCATCTAGATCTGATTCATCATCCCACAGTCTTTCGTTTGCTGCCATTCTTTCCAATGCGGATCTAATCATTTCGTCTGCTACAGCAAACTCTTGTTCGCGGTTGATGGCAAACTTTTGTTCGGCAGCGAGACTGCAAATTATTAAAGTTAAGTTTTAACAAGCAACATATTATTGGAGGAGGAGGAGGAGAAGGAGGAGGAGGAGGAGGAGGATTGTATAGTACATGTGTAACGCAATACAAATAATATTACTATGAACTGACCTTGATACCACAGATTGATCTGCAGCTCCAAAGGAATTATTCGTATCCGTATTATCTGCGGATGTTGAAGGTCGCGGTCTGCAATGAAATATGGTGTATAATTAGAAAAATAAAAACATGAGTAAAAAAAGTTAACTAAGTAATTTAAAAAATGCTAAAAAGGTTTCTGAATTTCAAGAAGTAACAATAAACATATTATTTGATTACAGAATAATTTCTAAAAATAAAAATAATAATTAAAAACAAACTATTCTACTAAGGCATTGCGTATACATTTTAAGCAAATTGACGTAGAACTACGTCTTTGTCAACAGTAAGGAGAAGGTATAAGCGGGGGTGGTATAAAGGGAGTGTAGGGGGGTGTAAGGGGGGGGGTATAAGGGAGGGAGGGGTAAATCCAGGCACAGCCTGCAACGAATGCAACGAAAACATGTCACACTTTGAACGTTTATATCTTTGAAACTAATAATCTTAGAATAATAATTGACATCTCATTTTAAAGCTTAAGAAGTCCCATTTATGATAAAACAAGTCGGAACCTTCCATTTCTTATCTCTTCGATACAGTAGCGTTAGAAAGTTCAGCTAAATTTATTGTCGATGCAACGAAAACACGTCACACTTTGAACGTTTAGATTTTCGAAACTAATAATCGTAGAATAATAATTAACATCTCATTTTAAAGCTTAAGAAGTCTCATTTATGATAAAACAAGTAGGAACGTAGAGTAATAAATAAGGTGTGTCTTTCTTCTCTATAAAGTCTCCAAAAGGGGTTACCAATTTCTATCCTAACAAACATAATGTCACATTTAGAACGGTCAAGAAATTGATTATATATGCATAATGTAGGGGAGACCGGGGCTATTCGTGACACTTTTTTGTTTCGAATTTTTTTCTCGCTTCGTATAAATGCTTAAAATTTTTTTATTAGTGCGATGTAATCGTCCATCCTTCTAGTTTAAAAGAAAAAAAAAAGGTTTATCTCTCACGAGTCTCGAAATATATTAAGAAATGTATCGCTATGTCATGTGTCACGAATTGCCCCGGGGCCGGGGTAATTCGTGACACTTTCTCTGGTTGAACAAACTATATGGATTTCTTTCGTTTTTGTAATTTTTATCTACTTTATATTTTGAAAAATCCTTTATTTGTTAGAGTTTACGTATTATATGCTGACCTATAAAAAATTATAAGGAAAAAAGTAGGTAACATTCAATTACGGGGAACTTTTCGAGGGCGTCCAAGGCCCCTGCGAACTGCAGGTTCTTTCTTTGAATTCGTGGTGTTTTTGAGAGCGTTTTTTGTTGCTTTGCCTTTTTTTCTTCTATCAATGAAGCAATTTCTGCGGGGTCAGTCAAAAGTTGCTCGTGTCACGAAATGCCCCGATGTGGTTTTTCCTCATTCATGATCTGTCACTTACAAATAAGAAAGAATAGCTAAATATCTACTTATGCATGATGCTTAGTGAAGTCGAGGGTAGGGTAGGGTAGGGCATTAAACGACACAAACGATATTTATAATAAAGCTTTATTTCTTTCGGAGATCTATCACATTATATAATACGTTTGTGTGAGTTCTCGACGACGAAACTTGCGCGTATTTTATCGCGGCGTTCATTGCAGTCCACTGCTGAAATAAAAGAGACGAGAAAAATTACGCGGCGAATTAAATTAATATGAAGGAAAATAAAGAGGACGGAAGAGGGGTTTCGTCTTACCGGCGCTTCTTTGGCTTGCTCGGCCCCGGTTGGTCCGGGTCGGACTTATCGGAATCCGAATCGGGCAGCACGTCGAGCAGTCGTTCGTAGTCGGACCAGGTCGGCGACGGAGTTCTGTCCGACTCCTCGTCCGACTCCTCCCCGATGCCCCTTTGGAGCATCCTCGGATGGACGCACCGCGAATGGATGATTATTCCGCGGGTCGCGCTGTGGAAGAAGAAAAAGATTAACGCGTTACACACACACACACACACACGCGCGCGCGCGCGCGCGCGCACGCACGCACGTACGCACACGCAGACACACATGCACAAACACAAACACGACCACACGCGACACACGCAGACGCACACGCAGACGCACACGCACACGCACACGCACGCGCACGTGCGCATACACACACACACACACACACACATCGAGTATACTTACAGAGTGGGCTTGGGTTCGCCTTTTGTGCGCGAGAGCACCTCAAGTTCCATCCTGGGATATAACTCGAATTTCATCGCTTGTGTGACAGAAAAATTGAAGCGGTAATCAATAATCGCGCGTTACACATCGGCGATAAACGCAGTTAATATATATTTGCGTATATACGTATGTAGGGGGTTCGTCGGGCACCGCATGCCAACGCCGGTGTTGTCGCTGCCGCTGCTAACGTCGCAGCAATCGCAACGGGATTCCGCGTCGCTGTCGGTGTCGCTGTGGTCGCATTGGTTGCGGCCGCACACGCCGCAGACGCTTTTCTCAGCGGTCGGCGGCTGTTCGCCGTCCTTCTTATCTTTCTTGCTCTCGTCGCCTTCCATCTGTAGAGAATCGAATTAAAGGGATAGATTACAAAGACGGTACCGTTGCGAGGAAAATATAACGAAGATGGAGAATACTTACCTTTCCGTTGAGCGTCGTCGCTTTCGTCGATGAGGCACCTCTATTTCCGGCTGGATTCTGAAACTGAAAAAAAAAGGTTAGAAAAAAAAGTCGTCGAACGCGACGAATGACCGCGGATTCGCGTAGAGCTCGTCGAGACGAGTAAAACGACATGCGACAACATGGGGTTCGGACGCGCCGTTAAAAAGTTACGTCGATCTTTCGCGGACGAAAGCTATCGCGAGCGGAGCAGACTTACCGGTGGGTGCTCCGGAAAAATGAATCCCGGGACGCGGTCCGCCTCGACGAGGTCGACTCGGGGGAGGGGAGTGGGTTTTCAAAATATTCGATATCTCGAGAACCGCTGGAGCTGGAGCGATTGAAGGGTGGTCGTTGGACGCGGAAAGAAAAAATACGTCGACGGGGGTGGTCACCCCCCTCCCTCCTCACCCCCTTTTAGGGGGTAAATTCGATATCTCGGAAACGGGACGAGGTAGGGGGACGGGACCAACGGCGTTCTCTTCGTCTCGTCGAGCCCGACAAATAAGTATACCACCTCCGAAGCGCCATCTCCAACCGTTTAGGAGCTGCGAATTTTTTTCGCTCACGAACGATAAATTTTCTAAGTTGCAAGGGATGGCCTTCGAAAAACGGCTCTCCCAGGAACTACGCCAGGTGATTTCAAACGACGAGATACGCGTTTTGGACCCTACTTTTTTTGACATTTTTTTTTTGTTTAAACTATTTTAAGTTCCAACGAGGAAAAAGTTTGGAAAAATGGCTCTCCCAGGACCTGTGCCAGGTGATTTCAAACGACGAGATACGCGTTTTGGACCCTACTTTTTTTGACAAATTTTTTTTTTTAACTATTACAAGTTCCAACGAGGGAAAAGTTTGGAAAAACGGCTCTCCCAGGACCTATGCCAGGCGACTCCAAACGTCGAGAAACGCGTTTTGGACCCTACTTTTTTGGACATTTTTGGGTTGGGTACGATTAGAGTCAATCACCGCTCTTGGTCGGTGCGCGTTTCCTCCTTCCGTAAGGAGGGAACGCGCACGTTCAAGCCCCGTCACCGCGACAAGGAGGCGGCAACATCGACGGGGAGGGGGGAAGAAAGGGAACGCGGGAAGAGAGAAAGGGGGGTGGGGCAATGAACGACACTTGCGGCATTCACGCTATAC
This sequence comes from Temnothorax unifasciatus, assembly GCA_030770225.1. NCBI lineage: Eukaryota > Metazoa > Arthropoda > Insecta > Hymenoptera > Formicidae > Temnothorax > Temnothorax unifasciatus. The sequence goes on from JASTWK010000330.1 coordinate 115,211, forward strand.
ATCTTTTATTACACATGCAAAGTATAAATAGTTAAAAAATAAAATACTTCTTTCTCGCGAAGCATCCTTAGCGTAGTCTGAAATAAAAAATAGACGATTAAGTACGCGCGTTTAACGAAATGGAGAAGGTAGTCTTAGGTTTTGTCTTACCGACGAACTCTCGCTCTGCTCGGGCCAGGCCTCGGGTTGTCCGGGTCTTCCTCCTCTTCCTCCTCCTCCATCTTCTTCTTCTTCTCCTCTTCTTCCTTCGGCAACGACGACGACGACGACGACGAGGTGCTAAAAAGAGAAAAAGCGATTAAGACGACGCACGCACGCACGCACACTAAACATATACTCGACTAAACATATTACTTGTGACTAAATACAACTAACCGTTTCGGATCTCTTATTATTATATTCGGCGAGAAAACAAATTTTTGGGATTTGGAAAATTTTACTTTCAGCACTCGAAGTCAGACTTTCTGTCACTGCGAGAGAAAAATAGTTGACACGCCACTTTGTTGGTACCTAAAGGACACTAAGAGAGATCTATGATCGATATTACAGGTTTCTAGCAGCAAGCATTTTAAAGTTAGGCCCGCGACAAAATTTCAGCAGTGTCACGAATAGCCCCGGTCTCTCCTATATATTTTTAAAAAGGAGTAATAATAATCGACGCTGACTGGCAATATAGAAATTTTATTATCTCACGACGTTTCGACCGTCACTTTCGGTCCTTATCAAGTGTTCAATTTCTCACAAACAATTCAGTCCTGGCATTGTGCCAACAATCCAAAAGTCAAGAACTAAAATTATATATTTTTAATTTATGAAGGTAATGAAAAATGTTTTTTATTAAATTACATTTATTAAAATAAAATTACATTTATTAACGTTTTTTATTACATTCAATTGTAAACAGTTTTCTAAAATTTATGAAATTAATTTTCTTTTTCTTCTTGTTTTTCTCTTTTCCGACACCTTCTTGTTTTTTCTCTTTTCCGACATCATCGTTTTCTTGATCATTTTGCTCGCTACTTTTGTTTGCCTCCTCAACACATGTAATCCCTTTCTCTTCTTCTTGATTTTTTATCATCGCTGCTTGCTGCATTTCATATTACTATTACTGCTTGTAGCAGTATTTCGTCATGACCATCCAGCACTAAAATTTTAATTTTTTCTTTACTTTCATAAATTATAAATATATACATCATCGTGGTAAAGAATATCTTTACCAAAAATTACGACATATACATGATTAAGAAAGCTTAACGAAAATCAGTTAATTAAATTAACGTTCACACTTACTGTAATTTCTGTATTCTTCCATTTCGTTGATCTTTCCGTAAATTCTTCCACTGGTATATTCCTCCACTTCTTTACGTTTAATATTTAAATATAATTTTAATACATGTGTATATTAATATTTATTTAGTAATGTTTTCTTTACATGAATCTAAATGAATCCACGTAAAAACAGGCATGTTAAATCGATATTCGAATGTATCGAAATCATCGTAAAAGTGACGAATTGTATTAAAAGTTAATTTGGAAAAAAACAACGTAAAACAAATGGCATGTTAAATCGATAATTGAATGTATAGAAATCCTCGCAAAAGACGATTAAAAGTAAATATTTACAAAAAAGGATATTATTTCGTTACATGAATCAAGAAATAATACTTGAAAAAGATAAAGGATTAAGAGATCGTGCGATAATAAGAGAAAGGAGATCTCGGAGGAAACGGAGTGCATAGCGAAAAGTCTGCAAATAATAAAGGAGACCGGGGCCAGAAGTCATACAAGTTAGTTGTTACAAAGCTTATCCCGGGAAAAAATGTTTATATACAATTTTATCTAATTATACATAACTTTGTATATATAATTATACATGGATTTTGACCTGATTTAATTATATATAAATAGATAAAATTGTGTATGATTATATGTAATTAGATCAAACTATGCATACTTCATATGTATATAAATGATTAGATATAATTATATATTTTTGGATACAATTAGATCAAATTTTTAATGGGTCCATTTTTGTGGTAAATATATGTGGTAAATGTGTAGAATCAAAAGTGAAATGATTTGTTCCATATATTATAACTTGGCACCCCAGCAACCAAACCCCCCAGGGATCCGAGAGCGCCGCACAAGGCGGCGCGCCAGACCCCAAGGGGAAGGCGACCAGGGGCCGGCCGGCGTCCACCACCCCACAGGAGGGGGGGGCAGCCAGAGCAGACAAAACAGAAACCCGCCCAGGAACAATGCAGGATGAGCAACGCTCATCGAAAAACCGGTACAAAGACCATCCCCATAAAGAAACACAGTGCCCAAAGAACACTCGAGAGATTAAAAATCTACACGCAGCGTTAAGCGAGGAACGATCGCACGAAATAGGAGTAGAGCGCGAACGCAAGCGCAACATAACAAAACGCATAAGAACGATATTACAATAAATCGCACGAACCATCGCAAAGAAGCACGTCGCACCAGGTCCCTATCCAAGGCCTCCTGCTGTCGTCTTTTTTCGTCCTCTTCTTTTATGCGGAGAACGCGTTCCGCAAAAATGGAGAAGGCTTTCCAAGCCTCCCGAGAGGCGCACATAGTTGCAAGAAGTGTAGACAGGGCGAGGTTTTGGCCAACGACGGCCGTTAGTTCGCCCCGCTCCAAACTCCATCGGTCACACACCTCGAGGGAGTGTTTGGCTGTGTCAATATTTAAGTTGCAGTAGCGACAAACAGGCGTTTCCTCTCGCTGAATTCTATGTAGGTAAGATCCAAAACACCCGTGACCCGTCAAGAATTGGGTGATTTGGAAGGTTAGAAAACCCGTACCACGGTCGATCCGGCGTCAAAGCAAGAAGTCACAGCCGTTCTCGTACGCTTTCCAGGCAGCGACTCATCCCGCACGTAAGCTGCCCATCGTTCTCTCAGGGCATTCCATTCTTCCTCGCGAATCGCAGTTAGAGCCTGACGATTGTTCCTAGAGCCGTCTTCTACAGCATCTCGTTCGAAACACCTCGGAGAAGATCCGAGTCGATGATCAGAAGGCCTTCCCGCCTGATCGCTGTGTATACGTGCTCTGCGGCTCCTGCGTCTGCTCGTCCTCAGGCACCAATATGGCCTTGTCCTGGCGGCTGCTCTGGTCCTTGCCGGTCATCAAGCGTAATGCCTGCTCGGACAACCGGCGTAGGATTACTCGGGGTGAACCCTTGCATCGCACGCGTGACGCGCGTGAAGTCGACTTAGTCTTTGGTTTCATACTCCCCGTCGATTTCGGGAGTTTGGTCTCGGCGCTCAGGGAATCTTTCTGTGTAGCGCGTCGCGCTGCGTGTTCCTTGGTGCGTTGGGCGCGCTCTCGCTCTTCCCTCCGCTTCTTATCAAGGCGTCGCTGCTCACGCCGTTTTGCGTTGCGTGCCTGGCGTTTGTCCTCCGCTTGCTTGGCTATATTATCTTGAGCCCGCTTAGCGGCTTCTCTTTGATATATCAGCATGAGGGCTTGGGCTTTACGCTGATCCCCTTCTACTTCGTCCGTAGTATTCGTGTCTGGCGTCTGTACTTGCCGCTCCCGTGGCTCCTCGTCGGATACGGGCTCCGTTTTTACTACGTAGTTGACCGTAACTGGTGTAGGGTTCGGTGCTTGTATCTCAGTGATTGGCCGTTTTGCCATAGTTTGCGTCTGAGTACCGCTGGTGGATGGCCTTTGATAGTCCGGTATCAGCGGATACAGGACTGCTCTCCTTGTGTCTCGGTCGGGTGGTGGATATAGTACATCCGCCTCCATCGGGTGTTCGGAGCGCATCTCCCGGAGAATCACTTGGTCTCCGCTCCGTTGCACTTGTACTCTTGGTGTCGCGGCCTCCTCTCTCTCACCCTCGATCACGGATGTGGTCACTCTGGGTTGTTTACCGCGAAACTCTATGTGAATGCAAAACGGCTGTCGCGTTCCGTTATCCAACCATGGCCAATTCGCCGTCGCGACTACGTTCACTCGTGCCATTTCGTCTGCGTCATCGCGGTTACTCCTCACTGGGATGTTCGGGATGACGTGCACGACGCCTTCCGGTGGCTTCCCACTGTCGATGACTCGTTGCATCGCCTGGGTTACTCTGTCTCTGTGGCGTTCCGCCTGCTCCTCTGTGTACCTCTGGTTAGGCGGCACTCTCCGCGCGAACAGTTCTACTCCCCCTAGAACCTGTTGGGCGAGATCGCGTTCTTCCAGGAACCTCTGGTGCTGCTGGATTACTTGGCATGCTCGTCCTAACCTTTCGAACAGCTGTTCTTCAGTCAGCTCGTCGATGGGTCTTCTTTCCATCGGCACTCGCTCGGCCCGAGCGGGTGACCTTTCCGTGGCGTTTCCGCCCTCCGTCGGTCTGCTCGGATCTTTGTCCGGGCGGTTATCCATGCCTGGATTATATTTGATTTTTCCTCTTATTCGGACAAGACTACTGGCGTATCCAAGCCCGAACAGATCTGCGCTGCTGGCTCGGCGTTGCACTTTGTTCGTGTTCTTTGAGCACAGCTCGGTGTATCTTATCTCACTCGCGCACCTGCCTGTTTGTTCGTCGTGTCGTATCCTCGGCACTTTGTCACTCCTCGTCGGGGTTGCACACTCTTTCCTCGGGATGGGTCGCACTCTGTCGTCGTCTGGATCCTGCTCTGCTTCTATAAAATACGGAAGGATTGGATCTACGCACTCCCGCACTTCGTTATTTTCTCGATTGGACGTATCCGCGGTTACTTCGCGTGTCACATTCGGTCTGGTCGTGGGGCTGTCGATCGTGAGATCGATAACTTCGTCGGGATTTAACACCCGAATTCTGCGATCGCGATTTTGCGTCGGTGTCGCGACACTCCGAATCTCGCGGTCGTGGTCACTCGCGTCACGGTTTCGCACGGCTTCGTCGGATGAGCTATCCGACTGCACGAACACTCGTCTGGTCGGATTCCGTCTTACGAATCTTCGGATGCACCACACTTTTCGCTGGTGTCCTGCCTTCTCTCGCGGCTGCCTCCGATGTCGTCGTGGGGTGAGTCGCGCTCTGCGTCGTAGATGTAGTCGTCTCGTGATCCTCCCTCGTGTTTGGACAGGAATCGTTGATCTTCGGAACAGCACTTCGACTGATGACTCTCGTCGTTGCTTTACGAGATCTGGTTCTTCGTGACAAGTTTGCACCGCGCTGTCACTGGTGGGCTTGCCGATCGGTATGAGTACCACTTTACTCAAACATGAGAGTGAGTGCGTGTCGTATCGTTTTATGACGTTGATTACGGCTCCTTCGGGTTGCCTTGGCTCGCCGTCATTTCGGATTTTCGCAAGTCCGTCGATACGCTCCCCGTCAATCTCGGTGTTGGCGGGTTCCGTCTCATCCCCGTGGTCCTTGCACTGGAACAATTGCCTTTTGACGCCTCGGTATGTCGGCTCGCTGGTATCTTCCATTATTCTTCTCACGCTGCCGGCTACCCTTGCTGTCAATTCGAGGATGGTCAGAAACTTTTCTGCGTTTCCTCGCAATCGCTTGCGATTTCCGTACATGCTCTCGGCACCCATAATCATCTGGTGATGAAAGTCCACAATTTGTCTTGCCACCTTACTCCTCCGGATTCTCGGTGGTGTTCGCCGGGCTCCTAAGAATCTTACATCAGCCGTCAGGTCGCATTTCAACTCGATCCTGTGTTTAATGTTAAAATCCATGCCTAGGATTATATCAAATCCCAGCTGTTCTACTACATAGTAGAGGTGGATCATGTGCTGATTTTTGTGGTGGCACCACAGTCTTATTCGCTCACTGGTTACGACGTCCTCCTTGGAAAACGCTCCTTTAAGTTTGACTGCGCTCGTGGGCACACACTGCATAGGCTCTCCCGCGTCTCTTAACCGATTTCGGGCTCCGTTTGCAATCGCCGTTATCTGGGATCCGGTGTCGATGATAGCTTGTATTTGACATGTCCGGAATTCCAGCTTAACCGTCGGTATCGCGGCGGTTGTGATACCCGTATTTGTTGCCTGCACGAGCTTCTTGGCAATCTCGTTTACTACTTGGTCAACGGGATCTGCCTTCGCCAAATACTGGTCTTGTGGCTGCTGCTTCGTTATCACGCAGCAATCTTGTTCGATTTCTTCTGATTCGGCGTCATCTGTCGCCGGATTTTCGTTCTCGTTGGCCATTATCGCGGCCACTTTCCGTCCGCCTGCGATCGCTTTCGTGGTTTTTGGTTTGTCACGTGCGGTCGCGTCGATCACTTCTCTTCTCGGGACTTTGTCGTTGCCCCTGGTGTATCGTGTGACCTTGGGCTGAGCCTGGCTGTCGTCACTGTCGGGCTCTTCGACGATATCCACTCTACCGCTTCTTCCCGTGCTTTGCGCTTCGGTCCTGCGCCAGCTGGTCGCCTTGCTTCTGGTGTTGTCCGGTGCGTCGCGCCTGCCGTACGCGCTGGATCGTGCGTTTTCTCTGGCGTCGTTGGTCCTGGTAGTTGGTTTGTCCCTTGAATAGCCCATTGATCTGTCGTCGGAACGTCTTCCCTCGTTCCGCAATCTGCGCGTTTCACGCTCGTTCTCAATGGTATCGAGCATCTCTATCATGTCACTCACTGTTTTAGTGACGGATGGTCTGAGTTCTCTCGCGACGTCTCTCTTGAAATGTTCGCGTAGAGTCTGTACGATCTCCTCATCGGTCATCGGTGGTCTCAGGGTTCGAGCCTGGCGTGCCATGTTTAGAGCGTACTCTGTCATCGGCCCGTCTGCGGGTTTATAACGCCCGTAATATATCTGTTGTCGTAGCCGCATCTGGGCTTGACAACCCCAAAAGTATTATTTGAATTTATCTTTCAAGTCGTGTATGTCCTCTGCCAGCTGCAACTCGTGCCATTGGCTGGCTGCTCCCTTCATACATCTTCCGAAATAGAAGAGTTGTTCTTCTTCAGATACGCACTCGTAACGGGCGAGGTTTTCAAATTTCTCCAGGAATCTAATCGGGTTTTGCTTGTCCGATTTCCCTTTTAATGATAGGTCTTCAAATGGGCTCCTCAGCCATCCTCCTCTAGGAAGTCTTGCTTGTACGTGTACCATGTCGTCGCGTCGTCGGGCCTCCGGCTGAGCCTCACCGCTTTCTGCTCGCGAGCCTGTTCTTATCACGGTATGTTGTACCGGCAGACCGCGCTCAGAATTTATTGACGCGGCGGATTCTCGCCTTCCATCATGCCTGGTCCGCTGGATTTCTTCCAGTTGCGCCGTTAGGTAGTCTATCTTTTCGAGAAGCTTCGGCTTCTCGACTTCCGTTGACATCTTGATTTTTCTCTGTACTGAGGTTTATTGCCTCTGGTTGATGTTCTTCTATGTTGGCCGTTTCGTTCGGCTGCAGTCCGTGGTGGACTTGGCTGACCTCCTGGTCAGTCGCTGTATCTTCAACCGTGATTAGCGGCTGGTCTCGTGTGTCGAGGTCACCGAGTTGCTTCTCGGTCTTCCCCTTCGGTGGTCCTTTTGACCTGGTGTGCCTCGGCGGGGTGTGTCCCACCGTCGACATATGTGCGGCACTGGCACACGCCTTTTTACGTCTTCCTCTTGTCTTCGGCCCTATTCTGCCGAATCGTGAACTCTATTCGCGGGGTTCGAAGTCATCCTCCGCACCCGTACGTCCCGCTGACGCGTTTGTTTGGACCGCGTCGGTGATGCTCACTTTACGGTCCCGCGTACGTACACGCACGTTGTAAAGGTGGGATGGATCGGTCTCTCTGTCGGCCCGTCCGTTCACTGCACTTGATGGTTGGCCACGGGATTTCCCTCGATGGCTGGTTTTCGTCGCCCTCGGACGGTATTCCTGCCGACTATTGCGGCGGTCACGGGGTTCGAAGTCGCCTGGCGTGTCCGTGCGGCGTGTTGTGCGCGTTTGTGAAGACCGTATGCGGGTGCGTCGCTACGGTCTCGCACACGTGTACCGACGTTGTTGCGACACGTCAGGGCGGTCTCTCTGTCGCCCGTATGTTCACTCACGGTGGTCGCACTGTCCACTCGCGACGCGTTTTGCACTGAGATGTGCCACTTGCTACGACACCTCGGTGTCCCACGCGGTTACAGGTCACTATTGACAGCTGCTCCTCGCGCGTCCTCTTCTTTCTTCGCCTGATGGCGGTATCTGCCGTCTGATGCGGTCTTCGCGGGGTTCGTTGTCGCCTGGCGCGTCCGTACGGCGTGTTGTGCGCGTTTGTGAAGACCGTATGCGGGTGCGTCGCTACGGTCTCGCACACGTGTACCGACGTTGTTACGACACGTCAGGGCGGTCACTCTGTCGCCCGGTCGGTCACTCGCGAAGGTCGCACTTTCCGTTCGCGGTGCTTTGGCAATTCGTGGGCCTGGGCCTCACTGCCAGAATATGGTTTCGCGCACTTGTGCACTTCACTCCGACACTTGGTGTCCCACGGTCACTCAAAACTTTTTTGCGGTGATCGCGTCTACTTTCGTCGGTCCCTGCTGTTCCATTGGCGGCTCCTGAAACTCCAGTTCGCACAATCAGACACGTACATGTCCTGTCACGGTCGCCATTCTATAAGAAATGGGGCGCTGGCTGTCTTCTGTAAGATTCCGTTTTTCTTGAGAATCTTGACAACTAATGGTGTTTTGCGTCCGATTTCGCAGGTTCTGTCACGTTGTACAACGTGTCGATCGTGGAACATGGCGTCTCAGCGGACCGTATACACGCTGGGTCCGAGAACACGTCCCAATCTGATGCTTTCGAGATCCGCATCTAAAACAAGATTCGGTGCGATCCTCCTTGTACGTGCAGGTATTTCTCACATGACCGTACCTCTAGCATTTGAAACATTGTACTGGTCTCGAGTCGAGAAGTTCTACGCGGGATACCGTCCAACCCATTTTTATCTTTCCAGAAGAACTGGCCCGAATCGCAGCGGCAAGTGGACACTTGATCCACACCGAATTTAACCCATTTCGCATGGGTCTGATGTTGCCAATTCTGATGTCGACTTCGTCGCAGTCTCCCATAATAGAGATAGCATTGGCTATGTCGGTTCTGGAGATGGACTTGTCAAAATTCCACAGCCGAAGTTTCCCCATCGAAGTGGGCCTATTAACGCGAACACCAGGTCCCTCGAGGTCCTTCTTCAATTTTCTTGATAGGCCGTCAGCTTTAGCGGCGCCATTCTCGCCCGGGATTTCGATTATAAGACCGCCGTTGATCCTTCGTCGGACCCGAGAGTCCTCGATACCGAGGGACTTGAGCTCGATCTTCTCCCGAGCCTTTTTAAGAAGGTCAGCGTACGAGATCTTCGAATCCGTGGAGGTGATGGTAACCGCCGCGGATCTAGGCGGTCTGCGACGAGGTCCGCGAGTAGGTCTGTCAGGTGGGACAGAAACTGAACTCTTATTAGCTTTAAGACGTTGAAGTCCACGATCCTTTTTATTCACGTTAGTGGGTGCCTGTACGGATTGGGCCACCAAGTTTTCCTTAATCTCACGCTTACGGTCAGCTAGATAGCCCATGTACTCCTTTATTCTCGATAACTCATCACTGTCCGCATATTCTTGAGGGGCGCTCACAGTTTTCGTGGCCAGAGAACCATGACTGGGCTTACGAATGACGTGCCTCTCACCTCGCAATTCAGCACCCGACTCACTAGTGCAGGCTTCGCTGAGGTCAGCTTGATGTCTCACCCCAGCAAGGGGAGGAAACTCCACACGGGTCGAAACTTCTCCAGCAGGTTCCTTCTGACCCTCAGAATCTGAAGTAAAGGCGCCAGAACGCCTACCACCGCTGCGAGTAACCCTGCCAAGATCGACACGCGCGAACGGCGCGCTACTAGTATCAATGGCATTTGGCCTTTTTACGATGTTATATTTGCCAAGGAAAGGACGATCCTCGATCTTCCTTGGTCTTTGCGGTAGCGGGGCCTGCTCCTGGCGAGGCAACGCTCTCCCATCAGGATGATCCTCGACCGGAGTTGATTTCTTATTATAATCAAAATTAAAGCCAAGATTATCGGTTTGGCTTTTCCCGAACAGATAAACGGATGATCCAGTATCCGCAGGCTGGGTTGTACTCTTCTGGGACTCAAGTTTGGAGACCCTTACTCGGAGGGCCTCGAGCTCTCTCTTAAGTTCGTCGTTTTCTTTCCTCAAAGAGGATTGCTCCCTCTTGTTCACGAGCTCGTCACGTTTAAGGACCCTTAACTGAGCCGCAAGTTCAGCATTTTGGGCTCTTAGAGAAGAATCATCCCCAGTTTGTCGATTAAGTCTCTCAAAGAGAATACCACAAATCTCCGAGATATTAAGGAAGCCACGCTTGAGTGAGCCGCTCAACGGGCCCTGAAAACCCTTACTGTCACTACGAATCAACTCCATCTTCTCGAGGAAGACCGACGTGAGATCGGAGAGCTCCCTCACATCCATGTTCTCCAGTTCATCCGTCGGAATTATCTCCATCCGGGTCCTTCCATCAAGAGAATCCGTGGAAGGTGGTGGATCCCTATGTTTAATACGAGACGGCCTAGGAAACGAAAAGACGTGTTGGTCGCCGAGGTACCCGGAGATTCCTGTGAGGATGGAGAGGCCGAAGGGATAGACGTCTTCCGCCTCTTCGACGATCCTCTTACATCACTTTCAGCAAAAGTGAGGTCCACGGATGGTGGCAAATCCTCGTCCAATAAAACAATAACCATATCCTTATCCAGGGGATTATTACTCCGATTTCCAATAGTCTCGTCGTCCAAATTCTCCTCCTCATTGTGTGTAAGTACAGTACGCGCGGGCGTGAAAGATATAAAGTCCATTTCTTTAGACGCCTCGATTAAATCCTGAGAAGGAGTTTGATCCAAATAGTTTGTATCCAGGATCTTCTCAGCCAGTGCGGCAGCGTCAGACTTCGTGGGCGTCCGAGTCTGAGCCGCACTCTCCACAGCATTAGAGGATTTTTTGGTGATAGGTGTAGTGTCACCGGAGTCGTCCTCGGCGACTTCTTGTTCGTCAGTCGCGGACCATCGCCGGTCCGTTGTGGCCTTCTCGGTAGCCAATGCCCCACCGGTGCCCGAGGTGCACACCGGTGGTAGCCCTTCGCGTGATGACGACGCGTCGCCCCCAGGGACAGTAGGGACGGCACGCCGGTCGTCGGTATCCGAATCCGACGGGAGTATACTCTTATTTAAGTGTGAAACCTAACCTGACCTTGCAATCGACGGTCCAGGGACCAGCGATGGCATCGTCATCTTCAGACGCTGTGCGAGCCAGGGGAAAATACACCACCGAGCCAGCCGTGCAGAGGGAGGCGACGCCAGCCAAGGAGATTCATCCGAAGGCGCAAATAAAAACATTAAATATACAAACCCATTCCACTCCTATTTCTGAAAATAATTCGAGCATCGAGGCGGAGATCATTTTCTTACATCACCGAGCCGGCCGTGCAGAGGGAGGCGACGCCAGCCAAGGAGATTCATCCGAAGGCGGAAATAAAAACATTAAATATACAAACCCATTCCACTCCTATTCCTGAAAATAATTCGAGCATCGAGGCGGAGATCATTTCCTTGGACAACAGCAACGGGGATGTCCCACTCGAACAGCTGATCCAGCAGACGCAGGGGCCAGCAAAGGAGGTTCCTGACACGCAGCAACTGTAAAAAGGTTGGTCCATGAGTTAAAGCGCTCGAGACAGTGTAAAAAGGACTTTAAGTTTTTAATTTTGCGAAAAGGCCTTAAGGTTATATATTTTCGTTTATTTTGTTCACAGAAAGCGTTTTATGAGTGTTAGAATGTCTTTTTTTGTGATTTAAGCGCGATAAAGTGCGTATTTTATAAAGTTTTATAATATCAAGAATTCTCGACGTTTATTTGATTGTGAGTTCATATTTTAGTTTTTTTAGTCAGAAAATGACGAAAAATGCGTGTGATTACGATAATTACGCGATACTTATGATTACGTCATAAAAAAGTCAAGTTTCTAATTTACAGTCTATTTATGTATTTAAGGATGCAGATCGTTTCAAAATACTTTCAATTAACCATTTTTATGCTTTAATTAGCTAATTTATCATTATTTCAATTTCAAGGTCATTACGATAATTAACGGTGCAACTTAGTTGTTATCGACTCTAAAAGTCTTCGGAGGACTAACGAAAACGATCTACATGCTTTAAACGCGAATTCCAGCGTTATTATACGAGTACACCGCAACAGGTGGAATTTGGCATTTAAAGGCGGATTAAGTTTTGAACGCGATAAACGTGTTTCTAATGTTCCTACGAACACGCCTATGTGATTAAAAGACTAAATTTCTTATTATTTATAATTTTCATATTTTCAAGGTCATATCTACAGTTTTGCTGATAATTGCAATTTTTGTGTTCAGTAAAGTTATTTAGTCTATTCTAAAGTTAACTAGCGGGTTTTAAACGCAAGACGAGCGAATTTCCCGGATTTGTTAATTTTGACCGTTAATAATTGTCATTGCGAAATATTTGTTATTAATGTAATAACGTGATAGATTCTTGTTCATTGAGCTCTCAGAAGCTCGAATATATGATTTGTTTGCTTAAAAAGTGATTGCTTAAAAGTCAAAGTCAAAATTAATAATAATAATAATTATCGGTATTTTTCCATATATTAAGGTTTCTTATATCAAAAGAAGTCCAACGAAATACATTTCGAGTGATTAAATTCATTTATTAAAGATTTTGCATTTTGCTTCTTCATAGAGGAAGCTTTGTTTTCGTTAAAAAAAATTTTTTTTTTGTTTTTCTGAATGTGTTCAGAATGTTCTAAAACGTCGAAAAATTGCAATTTTAAAAAATGTCTGTATGTATGTATGTATGTGTGTGTGTATGTGTGTATGTGTGTGTGTATGTGCCAAATTTACCGAAATTTCTATAACTCCAGAACTAATCAAGCAAATCTTGCATGCAGAAAGCGAAGAAAGAGATCACTTACCAAATCATATTCAAAAATGTTTTCAGGCCAGTGAAAAGTGCATTCATTTTGGGTACTTGAACACCCTAATCGATCGTAGATTCGTCTAGTGAAGAACGGCAACGACGATGTGGGATGCGCGCACTTGTTTTGCCAAGTTACTGCCAATCTCAAGGCTTCGTCTACTTCTTCGATCACAATATTTTGGTTTACTATGTGTTGTCGGAATTTCTTCCACTTTTTTATTTCTTCTTCGGTTAAGTAGTCCCATTTGCCCTCGACTAATAGGTCGAGTTTGGTTAATGATTTAACACGTTTAACTTTTGTTTAACTTTTTTATTAAATATGTTTATTCGAATCAGCATTTTTATTTCATTAGCTAATTCGCCGAGGTGAATCACATGCAATATCCGCTCATTTTTCTCAATTAATTTATCTCTCTTATCAATTTTTTCTTTAAGTATTAATTTTATCTCTCTCGTCAATTTTTTCTTTAAGTTCGGTTATAATTTTATCTCTCTTGTCAATTTTTTTTTGAAATTCGGTTAAAATTTTATCTCTCTCGTCAATTTTTTCTTTAAGTTCGGTTATAATTTTATCTCTCTCGTCAATTTTTTTTTTGAAATTTGGTTAAAATTTTATCTCTCTCGTCAATTTTTTTTTGAAATTCGGTTAAAATTTTATCTCTCTCGTCAATTTTTTTTTAAATTCGGTTAAAATTTTATCTCTCTCGTCAATTTTTTTGGTTATAATTTTATTTTTCTTGTTACTTCCATTGATTAATCTGGTTATAATTTCTGTTCGGTTAAAATTTTTTTCATTTTCTATGAGCAGCACCGGTCTCCTGGTGTTTACATATCTTTTTAGAAGTTTAATGGCCAACCGCATCCTATAAATAAATATTTTAAAGAACATTAAACACCCTCCTCATTAAACAAAATATAAACTTAATCGTACTGAAAGGGGACGAAGGGCTGTAACGTAACGATAAAGACACACGGCAGAGATAATTGTTTTGACAGAGATTATTGACTGGAAAATTAATAGAAAACAGGATAAAAATTTGCAGAAATTGCAAAACCTGGGAAAACGGTTATAAAAAAGATTGTTGAATAATTGAGTGCGCGTCTCTACGCAGAAAAAGACACCAAACATTCAGGCATTCTAGCAATTTCCTGCGAACGCCTGGAATTTCCTCTCGTTCTCCACTCTGGCTGCGTTCGGGGAGCGCGCTATTAGCGCTATTGCATCATTTTATCTTTATCACTCATCAGGTGTAAAACAAGGATAGAATAAGCAAATAGCGCTAATAGCGCGCTTCCCGAATCCAGCCTATATCTTCATCTAATCACTTTTGCTTTCGTCAACGCTCCGCCGCGGGCTAAACGATAGGCGTTGATGGAGCTCGGGCGTCGGTGAGGGCTGAAGAAAGAAACGCGATAGTTCTGAAGGACCGAACTGTGCGCCAAATTTAGTTAAAGGAGGTGTAAGCGCATAACTTTCGTAAAACACACCAACTGTATTATTCAAGGCGGCGATAACACGGGGTGACTAACAAACGACCGTCCGTACCTTCCTAGCAATTTAAGGGATCAAAAAAATACACTATTTCCGAGGATACGCTACCCGTTTCGGATATTTGCGTTTGCAACATTTATAACGTAGTGAAATTTGGAATTTTGCAAGAGCTAGTCGCAAACTTGCGCACGACGGTATACGTGATGCATTATCAATTATTAATGAATCAATTACCTAAGAGTAATAATTAACATATAAAATTATTCAAAAACAAAAAAACAAGAGAGAGAGAGAGAAAAGGAAGGAAGGAGAGAGTATTTAGTCAAGTTTTTAGTTTTGTCAGATAAAAAAGAATTTCTTTCCACACTTTTTCCGAGTATTTAGCATTATTTGATATGAGAACTTCCTAGATCTATGATTCTCTGGCGCGCACCGACGCCTTTCCCGTCGACTGTTCTACTTTACATTTGCGCAATTGGATATTGCACAGTTGAGATAACATAGTCACGAGTACCTTCGCACAAGTGCCGAGTACTCTCGCTGAATTTTACGTCGCACGTGAAACGTAGCACCGAAACGACATCCTGCGCATTCTTTGGTTATTTAAGGGGTCAAAGTACATATCTCACCGTGGGTCTTCACACGCGCACACACGTGCATACGTCACGCTCTCCTCTGAAATTATTTTACGCTTGTAGATTCCTATTTGTGATCGCATTATCCTTGAATTAGTCTTACAGGACTCCATCGTGCTCTGTCGCCGCTCGACTTAATTCAATTTTCGGATCGCCGCGGTATACTATCTTAATTTGTTTGCTTATCGATACACATTCCCATCGGATTATCGGATGTTTTATTAAATTTGTTATCCGAATTAACGTCGCGTTGCGTAAGTCACTGTAATAATCGCAAGTTAAAAAAAAAATTTATGTCGTCTCAAGTTCTAGTTTTTCCCTTCATAGACTTTTGGATCTTCTTCTTCAACATTGATTTGCTGTAAGTTTGCTATTAAGTTCCACATTTGTTTGGGATTTGAGTATTTCTCAAAAGTTCAACTTGATGCTCGATCCGCTTTTCTTTGTTATTTGAAAAGTTAAAGCTTACGTCGTGTCTTTAGCGCTCTACGTGCATACACTATTGCGTAGATACAGTGCTTCAAAGTTATTTTGCGGGATGGGTTCCATCCCGCTCCTATGTATATACTATTTCCCCATGTACGAGTTTAGCCCGTGAGCGCGATCGGGGAGTCATGTGGACGAGAGACGAGAGTGAGAAAGAGGGATAAAGAAAGACGGAACAAGATGGATGGGACAAAAAGAGGGGAACTGGCAGAAGTGCACCGTGTTCCAAAACTTTCGTTATACTGTACTCTTTTATGGATTCTCCTTGAGATTGGAATTTAGAATTGACTTTTACTTGATAAAAAATGTAAATTATTAAATGTAAATTATTATATTAATATTAATATTCGAACCATTTCTAGCGATAAATGATTGAATTCGCGTTAAAAGGAACGATTAAATAATAGCATGAATGTCACAAATCATTACGCGTTATAGAGATTTTTGACATATACTGAATATAATAATTTTTACTGGTTTTGTGCCACTTCCTAATGAGCTGGGGATTGTTATACGAAGTATAAACAACGCGAAAAAATTTATTTCAAGTTTATATGAGCGTGCTGAGTGAAGAAATTTGCGATTTTTCCGCATTGTTCACGGGAAAATCGCAAATTTTTTCACTCAGCATGCTCAGAGGTACTTGCAATAATTTTTTTCGTATTGTTTATACTTCGTATAACAATCTCCAGCTCATTTAAAAGTGGCACAGGACCGCTAAAAATTATTAATTTAATATATGTCACGAATTTCTATGATCTGTAATAAAAAATGCGGAAAAATCGCAAATTAACTTACGGTTTTTATATCTTAATACATTTTTTTATTCGCATTTTTGCTTGTGAAGCGCGTGTCACGTTTAAAATAAGTAAACTTTAATTTCATAACGCATTAATGTTTCAACATATTTTATCAACGCGTCTCTCTAAATGCTTTTGAAAACATATTCGCAAAAGTGCAGATTAGATAACAGATGATTTAAAACAACTGTCGTTATCTGCACAAAGTATGTTTAACGATAGTGCTACGTATTATACGTTTATGATCGTCGAATGCGATGATTAATGCAAAAACGAAAAAAAAAACCTATCAATGTGTGGTAGGAAACGAAACATTGTCGCTCCTTTTGGAAAAAGATGGAGCGGACATATTTGGTCAGCAAGGTAAAGGAGGGAATTAACGTTCGTACGTTGGTTTCGCTAAAAGAAACTTACCTGGATAAGTCCGATGAGTCCAAGCTGGCTGGCGCTTGCAGGCTGAGTGTACCATCACTTCCGGGGCTACCGGCGTTGTCGTTAGCACCCGCGCCGGGATACGAACGCGACGCGAAAGCAACGAGGAAGGCGGCCTCTGTAATGCAGAAAAGATCCCAAATTAACTTACGGTTTTTATATCTTGATAAATTTTTTTAAAATTATTATTTCGTTATATTACATATTTTTTTACACTATTTGACACTCATTATTTGACACTTGGCTGAAAATTTACAACTACCTTAACTCGATATTTTAATGTTATTATGGGTAGTTATAACGTATTAGAGAGAGGGGGGAGGAGGGAGAGAGAGAGAGAGAAAGAGAGAATATATAACAATGCGTAACAATAACGATAAAAAATAATAATATTAATATATATTAATATAATATTAATATATTTTTTTGGTACTGGATTTATCAAATTATAATACGATTTTTACAGAATATAAAATATTTGATATTGTAACTAAATATAAATTTTCTTATTAATACAAATTACTTAATAGAAAAAAATATCAACAATATAACAATGTCGGAAAAACGTTTTAAGAAACTGTTATGTTGTTTAGAATTCGACGATAAAAATACACGTAAAAGGAGACGAAAAAGAAGAAAGTAAAAAAAGAAAGAAAGATAGTCCAGAACTTCTATATATATCATGATCTAAATAGCGTATTTTATGTTCAATAAATTTTTTTCTTAGGCGTTGTCTAATAGGCGAAAAAATTCATTAAAAATTTTGCAGTCCTTATTTTGCGCAGGCTCTATTTCGGAAACGCTACATTTATTATATAAACGATCTTACACGGGTATAGTACTCGTAAAGACCTGTTAAAAAACGAGCAGCCATCAAAAATAAAAAGGTCGAAGTTTGACTCCTTGCGAATTGGCGTGGAATGCCCCATTATACGCACTACCGCTCGCCGAACTATATTCTTTTTTTTTTGTTTCGGAGGAAGAGGGGAAATACCTCGCGTATCACCGAACTATATTCTATTCCCATTTCATATCTGCTTTAATTTTATTATTTCTGTACCACATTTAGTAATAAAAAGCGACTTGTGGGACCATTGCAAAGATATGGATGGATTATTGAAATGCAATTATTGTCAACATAAAGTTGACGGAGACGCATTAATATTAAAAATGACAAACCACTTACAGGCATCACATAACATAATGGAAATATGGAAGTCCGTCCCTTATCGGATCCGTGCACGTAGCCACAAACCGACACGTGTCGCAAGGGGTCTCGAGCGGTTTTCGAGCGGTGTCGAGTGTGCGGGACATTGAAAAAAAAGGCTCGGAATTTATAGCGCACTTGATGCTGACAATGAGAAAATTCGGTAAAAAAAGAAACGTTTAATCGACACAGGTCGAGAGATCGACCTGTGCCTCAAAATTGGAGGGGCTATTCGATTTTCGCAAAACGGATAATCATTTTTTAGCACTCTCTAATCTCTATCTGATTGTGAGAGACGAAAAATAAATAAGCTCGAAGCAATCGATTTCGATTTTGATTTATATCACCAAATTAATATTGAACTGCATAAGTTTCTCAAATTTCCAAGTAATTACTTGAAAACATAACGGCATAATGCATTAAGTCCGTGTTGAACTTGTAAAGAATGAAATCGCCATAAACTTGAATAAAATTTGCATGTTCCTAACATAATCCAAAAAGACACTATACATTTGTCTTATTTTTAAATGTATAAATTTCATTCTGTATGAATTTATGCTCATTATTATATTTATTTAATCTCATTAATTAAATTTGAATCAGAGCGCCTAAGATTTTGAACTATTTCGGGTTTCGGGCGGAAAAGTACGTTTTTGTGTACATCCTGCATTCTTTTGTTACTCAGATCATGGATACGATAGATGAAGTGGTCGAGATAATTTTGAGGCGGAAAGAACGGTGTGTCCTTAAAGTGGAACTTAAGAAATATAGAACGTTCAGGTATAAAGGACGCCTGCCCTTTGCCTGTAGCAAAAGAAGCGAAAGCAAGAATAGAAAAAAATTGTGCAAGTAGAAACTTGCACATTGCTTCCTCATAGAGGAAGCTAAAACAAATAAATACTAATAATTATATACATTAAATATAAAGCTGGGTCTAATCAATCAATTTTATATGATTTTAATACAAATTCGGTCCAATAGTTTTACGGATGATGTATGTTTGAACATTAATAACTTAAAAACTATTGGACCGAATTTTTAACACAAGTATATGAAATAGGGGTAGAATTTTCCGGGGAGTGCTATAGAGTGTGTATTTTTTTGTTACCAATTTTCTGGAAACCGATTTTTTTAATTTTTCTAATTCTTACGGGCAAAAAAATTAAAAAATTCGGTTTCCATAAAATAGATAACGAAAAACTATACACTCTATAGCACTCCCCGGAAAATTATACCCCTATTTCATATATAATTCGTTAAGATTTGCTTGATTAGTTCTGGAATTATAGAAATTTTGGTAAATTTGGCACATACACACACACATACACACATACACACACACATACATACATACATACAGACATTTTTTAAAATTGCAATTTTTCGACGTTTTAGAACATTCTGAACACATTCAGAAAAACAAAAAAAAAATTTTTTTTTAACAAAAACAAAGCTTCCTCTATGAGGAAGCAAAAAATTATACGAATGTTCGGTAATCTGTCAAGCTGTGGATATGCCAGTATGCAATTGCTCCGAATCGATCGCATCTTCGATGCTTAACTCCCGGGTCGAAAAACCAGAAAGAAAGGGGAAATTCAAATTGTCCTTTGGAGCATTACAGACCAGTAAGTCACAGTGTTAAAATGTACCTGTTAAAATGTACTCTGACGTATCGTGAGTCAGTGAGTCAAGTTTAATAATTATTAAATAAAAAATGTATAATGTAAATTATTAATCAAAGTCTTCGTCTGTTGAATCATCATTGGTGTCATAGTCAGTTGACTGTGCTGTGCCGAGGATAAAGTAAAAACCTCAAATAAAAAAAAAAAGATTAAAGAATTGAGGGGACAAAAGAAACTGATCACATTAGGTCTGTTCTTTACAGCTGAACTGGCTGCACTAGTTCAGAGTTTATCTTTTTTACACCACATTAGAAGGAAAAGGATGAACTCTAAACTAGTGCAGCCAGTTCAGCTGTAAAGAACAGACCAATTGATTTTGCAGCGGACTTACAGTGCCAGACTAGAGTCAAGCTCAACAGAGTCTTCTTTCCCCGCTAATTTTTTTCCCCGTTCCCTTGGCAGTGGTTTCGCTAGATAGTAGATAGGAAAATCATTTTGATGCCACCGTATACTGTAACAAAAAGTCAGCTCTACGCAAGAAACTTGTCAAAAAATCTACACAAAGTGCTTACTACTTCTCTGACTCCAACGACTAGGCAGTTTTTTCAATATTATATATTAATAATAAATAATATTATAAATAAGTATAGAAATTAATATAAATAATGTGTTTTTTATTATGTGAACAGATAGTTCCTCGAATGTGGACAGATAGCCCCGCATATGGATCCACTTGAAAAATTCGCCTTTTTAAAATGTTAAAAGATTAACGATTCTAATTATGTGCTTTTTTTTTAATAGCAAGATTGAAAGGTTATACCATTAAAATTTTAGCCAAATATCTTTATTAGTTTTTTAGTAAACTTGAAAAATGCGTAAAGTGTGGACATATAGCCTCGGTCTCTCCTAAGGTATTTGTTTTTTTTATCACAAAAACGTGAAAAAAAGGCGCACATTGAAAAAAAATTGGGTAACGAGAACTAAGTGTCAGGGTTGCGAGAATTCGGTTGCACAAACTGGTATCGAGTCAAATTGATTAAAAGTCGAATTAGTTCAACAATTTGACGTAGTTATTTGTACTGTAAAATCTAGTCAACAGTAAAAGGTTAACGGAATTCAAACATAGTTATTTGTACAATGTACAATGTTCTTTGAACTACCAGAATTCTAGTAATTTTACTACTGCGTGGAGGGTCAAATCAAAGTGATAATAAGTACACTGGATTCATTATTTGGATAATTAGACACCGTTTGCGAAATAGATTCAACTAAAAGAATTTTAGTTATAGTAACTTCCTGAAGTCTGTTGATGGGATAATATATACAGTTGTATTTACATTTTATTCTACAATCTATTGTATTAATATTCATTATATATCAAAATTTTTGTTACATTGTTTTTAATATATACTAGTTAATATATTATTACAAGATTTTTGGACGCTTTAAAGATGTGTTATATACAAGTATAAGCAAAAAAAAGTGTTAGAGTCAGAGGATTTCCACCGTTCGATCATCAATGTCAAGCAACGTTGGACGCGGTTACTACTTGGATGGGGGTGACCGGTTACCGGCTGAGAGAAGCGAATTTGTTCAGGCGGGCGTGCGGCTGTACACATACGGCATAGATGTTATTCAAAATACTATCTGATAAATGACAACATGCCTATCTGTGGCCAAAGCGTTCGAACGTTTCAATTCCTTCAATCAATGGTTAATCCTAATTCGCGTAACCTGCAGAAAAAGTTGAAGGGACATATAATATTATTTCATGCGATACTATACTTTTACCAATTCAACTCGAGAAAAAAGTAAAATATACTCTGTATTTGATATATTGTACAACTTTTCCGGGTTGTAATTTCTTTGCAAAATAATTGAATCACCTTTATAATTATTTGATTAAACCTAACTTTCATTTGCTTTCATACTAAAACAAGTTGAAAGAACACGAAAATTTGATATAAATAACAGAATACTTAGTTCGCCATATATAACCCCGAAATTGAGTTTTAGTTAACTCGATTCTACTTGGTGTTACTAATCTTTTTTTTTCAGTGCAGCTATGGGCAGCTAGTTTTTGTTTATTTTATTAAATAACAGTATAAGCTACAATCCACAATAAGATTTTTTTGAGAACTCTGCAGAACTTATAACTTTTTCTCCAATTTTGTATAAGTTTCTCATGTAATTTTACATAAATGTGGACAAATTATATTTATAATATGCTGATTTGTATGTTATTAATATAATATTTGAAATACATGTTCATATTCTACTTACTTTCAACTAAAAGACCAATTTTATAAAATTCAAATCGGTGAAACGTGTGAAATTTGGTATACTTCTAAATACAACGTTACTTTCTCCTTGCGTGCGTGCCAGATGCTAATCGTTCGGAGGTCACTTTTGTACTAGCTGTATAAAAGCAAGTATAAACAATTCTCACTATCAAACCTCGGATAATTACATTTCAACCCTCCTTCTACCCAACCTAACACCCTGGCAAAAATAAAAACCTTTATAAAGCGTTGACAACCGTTAAATGAGGATTTTTTGAGAGTTTATACGCTTTCAAACTTTATAAGAACGCTTACACAACGCCGTTGGGTTTTGAACGCTTCCAAAACGCTTATAAAACGCTGTATATAACGTTTCATAAATGTTCTGGAATGCTGAGGCAACGCTTTTCAGAGAACGCTCAGTAAACGCTGAAACGCATTCGTGCAGAGAGTTTGCTGTCAGACTTTTCAAACGTTTAGCAAACGCTTTTCCCAACGCCGTAAAACAAGCGTTTTCACTCCATTCAGCAAACGCTCTTTCAATGTGGCGAATTGTAGAGGCGCAGTGAACGTTTTGTAAGGCGTTAACGCAAACAGCTTGGAGACGTCCAAGAAACGCTTTTCCCGACTTCGTAACACAAGCGTTTTCCCTCCGTTCAGCAAACGTTCTTTTAACAATGCCACTAGACGGCGCATCTTTCTCGCATTTAAAATACATCCAGCCGCGTATAGGTATAAGCAGACCCCCTGCGAAGCGAAAAACAAATTTTAACATTTAACGCTCTTTACGCCGTTTCTTCTAACGACAAGAATAAACGCCCATTAAACGCTCAATAGAGGCTGCACGCAGTTTCCAATAATGAAAGCAAACGCTTTTGACTTATTAAACGCTCAACAGAGGATCTCTAAATGTTTTATAAAACTCTCAGCAAACGTCATACGTCATGTAAACGCTGTCATGCAAACTCTCAAAAACGCTATATACAAACGCCTTTTAAACGCTGCAGCGTTGCAATTTCCGCTCTACAAACTCTCTGCTGACCGTTTCTAAACTCTCAATGAACTTCCGCAAACGCTCACGTAAACGTCGAACAAACGTTTATGAAACTTCTTATTTTCGCCAGGGCAGTCAAAATCCCCTAGATTAAAACTTTATTTTTCGACTTTTGGCCAGCTTTTCGGGATTTGGCACCACTGTGCGGCGGCGGGGACGCTGCCACCTGCGGCGAAGCCGCAACGTCACAGTATATTGTTTTCTTTTTATATCACGATAAAAGTATAAGTGATGAACATTATACAAACATTGTGCGTAATATAAATGTACAGAATGTATTTCAATTAATGTTATTAAAGTAAATAAATGCTGTTTGTTTCGAAATGCCAATAACGTACTACATTCCCTGGTAGGAGAATACGCCAAATGACGTCTTAATGACGTCTATAGACGTCATTAGACGTCATTAAGACGTCTTAATGACGTCTATAGACGTCATTAGACGTCATTAAGACGTCTTTAGACGTTATTCTTCTACCTGGAATTTTCCTTAAAAAAATAATGCAATGCTGACGGCTTAAAACAAATTTTAATTGATATTCTAAAGTAAATAACAAATCAAGTATATGTAGATTTTGGACAAAGTAGAGTCTACAAAAAATGAAAGTTTAGTAAAAAGTTTTTATTTAAAAAAAATTGTCCAGTACATGACAAACCAAAGTATACATGCAAATTTGTCAAAAAATAGAAGTTTCAAAAATTTACGTTATTTAACCCTCGGTTGTCACACAAGGTCAAAATGACCTCACTTTTCACTTTGGAGAAAGATACCTTTGTACTATAGATAAAAACAAAATGAGTGGCACTATCTAACGGTAATTCTAAGTATCCTTCTTCTTCTTCTATCCCCGTATGGATTTCAGGTTCCGAGGAACCCCAGTACCACGCTTTCTCAGCAAGACTATATGGGGGACTCTCCGGGGAAAGAGTCGCCCTCTTGCGATATTTCCAAAAGGCTCGATCTACTCATATGGTAAAGGAGAGTTGGCTCCATAACAATCAGTACTTATAGATCAAACTTACAGTCGTTCAAAAATTTAACTAATACTTTTAGTATTTTCAAATTAAGATTATTAAACAAATACGGTACTGAAAAAGGTGCAAACAGGTTAAGATTAAATAGGCTATTAGTAAATTCTTTTCTTTCCTTATTATATAAGTCGCATGACCAGAATAAATGTTCAATATCCTGGAAATCACACCCACACATACAATCAGACGAATCACACAATTCGAATTTAAACTTAGTGGCGTTAGTATACGGATAGCCGACAATAATGCGAGATATGACACCTAGCCAGTGTCTATCAATACCAAACTTAGATAAGTAAGAGACATTAATTCTTGCTTTAAAGAAGTTTTTCATGTAGTATTTGCCAGAACCGATATCAATCTTCACCAAGAAATCGGAGTCAATAGCTCTGTACGAATCCAGCAGTGAAGCAGCAACATCCCTGTGTGAAATTTTATTCTTTATAAGCTTCCCATTAACAGAGGCAGTCCTGGCTGCAGAGTCCGCTCTCTCATTCCCAACAATACCAATATGGGCAGAACACCACGTAAATCTTATACATTTTTTGTTAACAAACGCTTAGTTCAATCTAACTTTAATATCAGTCATTAAGGGGCAAAATTTACAAAAATAAAGGCTTCGGGTTTTGCAATGCCGTGAGGACGCTTAAAGAGTGCGAACAGATATTTATATGTTCCCAAGAATGTTCCCACATTAGGTCCAATGCTCTAATGATGGCAATCGCCTCTGCCGAAAAGGAACTGGTATATTGGTTCAACTTAAACATCCTGATAATGTTCAAAAAAGAAACATAAACAGCACAGCCCACTAGTGTATCGTTCTTAGATCCGTCTGTGTAAATATCTATCTCCGAGGAATGTTCCCTGTTAAACGAAACGAGATTGGTGAACGCCGTTTAGGATTTCCATGCTCCCTTACGAGGTATCCAGTATCGGTATCAATCGAAGGTATTAAGCACGATTGAAATACATAAGAATACTGAGGGTGCGCATACCAAATATATAGATGATTCCTGAAAGGCTGTATTATAGGCCATCTAGAGATCAGAAAGGGGATATTCCTGGGATATTTTGGTTCTTGACTACATAATGAAAATTATCAATTTTATTAATCAACTTATTGTTACGTAGCTGTATGGCCTTAGCAATGAACCTGTCACATTTGGCAACAACTCATCTCATAAATGATTTCTGACCGCTGAAAACCCAGCACACACGATTTGATGAGGTTTTAGGGATATTAATCGCTATCTTATATGAGGAGCATAGAATTCGATCTATAGAGGAACGATAGGTTTGCGCTGAGCTCATAAACCACATGGCCCCCCACTCGAGGATATCCCCAACGGTGGCGTTGATATAATTCAAAGCCAAAGTAGAACTGATTCCCCGGAATCTACCAGAGAGCCACTTGAGAATATTCAAGTAAATCTTGGCTCTGGTACTTAAAGATTTAATATGATCCCACCATCTAGGACCCGCGTCCATGATTAACCCGAGATATCTGATATTTTTACAAAGAGGAACAGATCCGCAAGACAGATCAAGCTGTGCAGGTATATTCACTCTCTTGCGATGAAAGATGATAAATTGTGTTTTGGGCAACGAGATCGACAGGTCCAAACCCTCCAGCCACCTGGCAAGCTGATCAAAAGATCTCCTCAAGCCATCAATGACTCTATCAAGACAGGTGTCCGAAAAAAGTATGGCAATATCATCGGCATATTGCAGCACAATAGTATTATAAGGGATATGAAAGAGAATGTCTTTGACATAAATATTAAATAGAATAGGGCTCAGAACAGAGCCCTGCGGAATACCACGCTGCAAACATCTCTTAGCATAAAAGGTACCGGATTCATAGAAACTGACATATCTAGAAGAGAGGAGATTACAAAAAAACCGCTTATATCCATCGGGTATTCTCAGTTTGTTAATATAACTAAATAGGATATGAGGGTTAACGTTGTCATATGCAGCCTTAATGTCAAGAAATAAGGCACCGGTCATAGCCTGTCTTAAGAAGGACCTGT
This sequence comes from Temnothorax unifasciatus, assembly GCA_030770225.1. Classification (NCBI taxonomy): domain Eukaryota; kingdom Metazoa; phylum Arthropoda; class Insecta; order Hymenoptera; family Formicidae; genus Temnothorax; species Temnothorax unifasciatus. Next base: position 141,215 of record JASTWK010000330.1, read on the forward strand.
AAATTTCTAAATTAATAAAGGCCAGGCAATCGTCACAGGACTTGCCCCTCCTGAAACCAAACTGGCAATTAGATAGGATATTCTCCATTTCAATAAACTTCTCAAATCTATCCTTAATCAATTTCTCAAATAGTTTGAATACATTAGACGCTAAAGAAATAGGCCTGAAACCTTTATTGTTTGGTTTAGGAATGAGCACAATGTCAAAAAACTTCCAAGTAGAAGGGAAAGATCCATCAAACAATATTTGGTTAAAGATATTTATCAAAGTTGTTAAAGCAGAATCCGGTAAAAAACTCAAAATTAAGTTAGAAATAAGGTCAGGGCCCGGAAAACTTTTGGTTTCGGAAAAGGCAATAGCCCGTTTGAGATCCATCAAGGAGAAATCCTCGTCAAAGATTGACACATGGTGAGTGTGAATAATATTCTCAAAGGAGTTCGGGACCCAAGGAGGAGAAAAATCGCTGATGAAACTGTGAATCCTGAAGATACGACTAGTAGATGGAGGATTATATTCTGAAAAAAAAAGACAGAGTTTTTAAATGAATTGATTGAATTCCAGAAATTCTTGGGGTCAAAATCCTTCCCAAGCCCGTTAATGAAAGTAGTAAAGTTTTCCTTTTTTCTTTTACGGATTATCTGCATTATCTTGCAATTATCCGAACTCTTTCTATAATTGGCTAAATTTTCCCTAGAAGGATTCTCCCTAAGATTCTCGTAAACGCATTTCCTAAGAGTTTTGGCTTCCTCGCACTCCTTGTCCCACCAGGGTTTATTAATACGCTTCCTCTCGCTCTTAGGTCTATATGACTTACACGAATTCGAGTTAGCATCGAAAGAGATAACCACTCCAGAAGAATCGAAAATTTTTGCCCCCGCACGAAGAGCACAGTCGATTACAATCGCGCTCCAATTTTCATAAGCCAGGGCACCAGTAAGATCGCCAACCGAGAAATCGGTCATCTTTTCATTTACATTACCGATAAAACGGTCTTTGTCCATATTAGAAAGACACAGCTTGGTTCTCCTGGAAGCCTACGGGAGATTAGGATCATACTTAACCTGTATTATAATGGGAAAGTGATCGCTGCCATGAGGTTCATCTAAAGTAGCCTAGGAACAAAAATGGCTCATTGACTGTGAAACTAAAGATATGTCGGGAACACTATGATACTCAGGGTTAGCTGAGACTCTAGTTGAAGTACCGTCGTTGAGAAGAACGAAGTCGGAGTCCATAACCGCTTCGGACAAAGCAATGCCGTCTGTATTTGATCTGGAAGATCCTCACATCTCATGCTGCGTATTAAAATCACCACAAATAATAATATTATTAGAGCCAGAGACGGTGATTACAGAATCCAGTAAGTTGGACCAACATTCTAAATCTACCCGGATGTGAGGAGGTTTATAAAGTGAAATAAGAAAAACTCTCTTAGGCGATATTCTTTTACAAAGCAGGGAAATACATGTTAAATCGATGTCGGGATTATTAGTGAAATCAAAGTCAAATATAATCGAGTCAAATTCTTTTCGACAAAGAATGGCGGTACCTCCTCCGCAAACATCATTCGGTCTGTTATTTCTGAAAACAACAAAATCCCCAAATGAGAAATAAGAAAGCGGACCCAGCCAGGTCTCCTGCAAGCAAACTATATCATAACCCAAAGACAAATTAGAAAACTCCGGAAGCTTCCCAGTGATACCCCTGCAATTCCACTGCAGAATTCCCAAAGCCATTGATGTATAACTAAGATTAATTTAACTTGCGAAAGATTAAATCAAAGTATTGTAACAAAGCCGAGGCTTTGTATTTTTCAGATTTACCTAAGTTATATAAAAATCTTAAATCATGAAGAATGATATCAGGGGTAGGGAACGTACTTGACAGAGATTCCAGGTTAGACTCAACCAGGTTAGATTCTCTAGGGGGGTCGCTCGCTGGTGATACTACCACTGGAGGGCGAATAGTGTCATCCATCTCAGACTGAGAGTTAATTGAACTTGCACTGTTCACTCTCCCGGAATGACTCACCATATTACAACTAGATTTCTGGGCCTCGTTTAGGTCAAATTTATTCCAAATCATGTAAGCGTGATCCTTGAAGAGGTTCACTGCCTGCTGACAAGATTTAATGTCCCTCGTTCTGATAATTCTCTTTGCTTGGGCGTAGGAGGTATTTGTATACGCCATGACCGTGTTAATTATTTTGTGATCAATGAAAACCGGGCAAGAAAAATCCGAGGAGACATGGTCTCGTCCGCAATTAATGCATTTAGGGTCTAAGTCGCAAACTCCATCTCCCGAAGGGTGGTGGAGACTGCATTTTTCACATAATTTGTTACTCCTACAAGTCCGGGCTGAGTGGCCCCATCTAAAGCAATTAGTGCACTTGCGAACATTATTAATAAATGAAAGCACCCTACATCTGACCCTCCAAATATAGATATATGAAGGCAGAAGGTTCGAAGCAAAAACCACCTTGACAGAGGCTGAATCCATTAGTTTATTACTAGATCTATCACGAAACTTCAGTCTCTCGAGCGAGCAAATCTTCAAAGAATCGCCCGACCAAGAGATACCCTCACGGATTTCATCGACAGACAGAGAGGGATTCACGTCTCGGATCACTCCCACCCGGAAGACTTTATAATTAGGAGCATAAGCAATTAAGCCATCCGGAAGGATACTTTTACTGGACAACAAATCATTAGCTTCGTCATAAGAGGAGAAGTCCACGCAGATTAACTTCCCATCCAGTCTTCGGATCGCCGAAACGCAGTTATATTTAGTACACAGTAGTTTACCGACACTCATAGGGTGAAAATTTCCGACATTCAAAGACGAAGAAAGAGATTCTATATGTACAGGATAGGGCGCAATAATTGCGTCCGAATACCTATTATTTCTTTGAGAAAGAATAAACTTTTCTCTGCCCGAGCTCTGATCTTCGTCAGATTTACTTTTATCCACCAAAATATTACAGTCCGTATCAGTATCATTACGCCGACGCTTAATAGAATTTCCATTGTCCTTCTCCTTAGGAGATTTGCGGCTCGAATTCTTCGGCATAATGAAATTGAAAAAGAAAAATATATCTCAACAGCATACGATAAATTCAAATAGTCTCACGCGTGCCCACAATGATACAAACGTTTAATATTTACTTAGTCTCTATATACCAACCATAATAATGTGATCACGCACGCAAAGGTGGAAATAATAGGACCCCGATCTAAAGGTATGCGATCACGTGAGCAAAGAATGATTGTAACAGGAATTTCAAAACACAGTTCGCAAGGAATGTGATCACGCGCTTAGAAAATGATAACTAGGGAGGGTGACTTCATAATATAACGCTGAAATTCAGATAGACTTCTTAATAATAAAATTAAACGCAATAAAAAATAAATCTCATAAAAACACTAATTATAGTAAAAAATAGCCTCAACGGGCTCCAAACAATTAATTCTATTAAATTTCTATATACAATCCGTAATAATGTACTCACATTCACAAGTTGGAAATAAAGCATTAAAAAAATACACATTAATACATAATCCCGAATATAACAGAAGCTTTTTGCAAGGAGTATAATCACGCGCTCAGGGAATGACAAATTGCGAAATAACGCTGAAATTCAGATAATCCCCCTAATTACAAAATTAAACGCAATGGAGGATAAATCTCTAAAAATTATAATATGAAATAGCCTCAACGGGCTCGATAACACATAAATAAGAAAAGAACAGAACAACTGCTAATAATGTAAAGTAACGTATAACATAAGAATGACTGAATTTTAATACCCTTATTTAAAACCGATTGTTAATTCACTAAGACTCACCCAACCAGGAGAGTACTTTCCATGAGTGTCATAACTCCAAAATATTCTCCGAATTGCTCCGAAATTAAGGACTCCAATAACTCCGAGTGCTCCAGGATCTACGACTCTCCAAAAGTTCCAATGCTCCATAAATGTTCCAAGAAAAGGATGCTCCGATATTAAAACAAATCCATCTCAAACTCTATCAAGTGATTACTCCAGTTTGCAATGACAATTAGCTGCTCCAAAAACTACTCCAGAATTGAGGAATCGACTAAGCCATCTCCAATTATACAAAGGCCGTCGCTCGTCACAGATACGAGCACACGTGTTAACACGACGAGAGCTCGCGACGGAATGGAATTCTAAGTATCCACTTCAGGTAGAAACGGTTCTCACACTGAGGCGTGGTGGTCGCGCGGGGGTGCGTGGCGAAAGGATCTTGGCAAGGAGGGGGGGGAATGACGTTATCGGCGTGGAAGGGGGCCATCACGTGGGTACGAGGCGACCTTTAGGTTATAATTAAATAATAATAAAATAAAAATAAATAAATAAATAGATAAATAAATAAATAAATAAATAAATAAATAAATATGGTTCCAAAAAAAATCAACAAAAAAACATTTTACGTGACTTAAACAATAGATTTTTAATTGAACGCAGGAAGAGGTTTTTCCAAGATTGCAGCCGGATATTTATTTATTTAGGTTATAATTATGGTGTCGAAGACCATTTTTTCTAGGTCTGCGTTCCAAAAAAAAATTATCACGCTCTGTGAAGAGCTACGTGTCGGGACATTCGTCTTCATAACTGCTCAGCGTCTCCCACCTAAGGTGTCCAGTGTCTTTTAGGGCTGCCCGTTTTTTGTAAGCCTTTAGATAAAAGAATGTTTTCGTGAACAAGACGGAAAAAGGTTTATGGTATATAAGGTAACTTTTCTCCGAAAACTTTTCCCACCAAACGTAAGGGAGAGTGGGAAGAAAGTGGGGAAGCCTCGAATTTGCTAACCAATGTCTTAGACAATTTTTGTCACACCTTTATTTTATAAATTTTTGGGAATATTTTCAACTATAAATAGTCTGTAACACTATAGCTAAGAGTTAGTCCTTACTTGTCCGATCGTACTGGAGTCGTTTTGCACGCTCTTAGTCAGACAAGTGAAGTGCTTCGAAAATGTCTCTCCGCATAATTTTGGTGAAACTTTTTAAAGTGAGCTGCAATTTAATCAATCGCTTAAATGCAGATGTGCAAAGAGAGTTTGTGGAAGCCGTGACAAACGACGAAGAGACAAATTATAGACTTTTCGCACGTTTCGCAGATGGGTGCTCCAGTACCCAATTATGTGTGATGCATGAACTGCGTCCCCCGCCTTGAATCCCGTTGGCGACACTGCGGCGCGAATTTCCTAATTACCCCGCCTAGGGAATTTACATTTTACAAGTACCCGACAAATACTAGTAAACAGCCTTCTCCACGCATCGAACTCCCCCTTCGTCCTGCAAATATTAGTAAATTGCCTAGGGACTTTTCCCCCCGCAGCTTCCTCCCTCCGATGACCCTTAACACCGTCCCTTGCCCCCCTCGCCCACCTCTTACGGCGTTCCCCCCCGCGTAAGCGAGGCACCCCCGACCCCCCTAACCGCAAGCCTGAGGACCGGAGTGCCCGTTCTTCATCTACTGTTATTAGTAATTTATCGTATCTAATACATCGTGTAACATCATCTTTCCTCAAAACTGGGAATAAAACTTTTCTTACTGTCTCACTTGCACATTCATGGATTCTTCCCATTACAGCACGTCCCAAAACTTGTACATTTCTGCCTTTGGATACATTTGCACGTTGTTTAAAATGATGCCTAATATTATTTTTAGTGAATCATCCTTTACATTTTGCACAACACGTAAAGTCTCGTACTGTTTTACGACTATTCTTGGCAGGCCTTCGACAAACAACTAACGCCCCCGTATTTACATTTTACAGAAGGATCTGTATTGTGTATGTTTCTACATCATCTCTTAGTGAGAGCTCCCAGTCGCGCCGAGTGTCTTTATCAAGCTTTGAGAGAGCAACAAATAGCATTAAATCTTCCCATTGATTAACGGGTTGTTTTAAATTTAATAATGCCGTATAAATATCTTGTCTCGCAAGTTCTCTAAATCACTCACGGAATGAGCGCTCACGCAAGGAATATCCATGAACGCTGGAGATGCGCATTCACTATAGCACGCGGGTTATCCTAAGGCTTTCTTAACAATTCCCACGCGATATTATAATTAGCGTCGGTGACGTGAGTGTTCGCCAAAATTAAACTCGCGACTCCGGTTAAGTTTGCTTTAAGGTAATGTAATTTTTGTACATTTATTAAATCGGTTCTGTTTGTGACTAACAATTCAAAAACGTCACGAAAATTCTCTCACTTAGTGATTTCTCCCGATAATTTAGGATCATTTTGCGGTAATTGAACTATTGAAGACCTCGCCTCATGCGATACAATAAAACCGTCAAAATTAGCCAGCGCGAGTAGATATAATATGAGAGTTCTAAATCACTGGTGGTGGGGGAATGACGTCACCGGCGTGGTGGGGGATGGCGTCACCGGCGTGGTGGGGGATGGCGTCATCGGCGTGAAGGAGGATGGCGGCGTGTTTGCATCATTAATTAAATTAAGTTATAAATAATTATATTAATTAAATTAGGTTATAAAAATTATATTAATTTATAGATTATAAATAATTAAATTAATTGAGTTAGGTTATGATTAATTATAACCTAATTTAATTAATTTAATTATTTATAACTTATAAATTAATATAATTTTTATAACCTAATTTAATTAATATAATTATTTAATAAAAAAATTTACGTGACTTAAACTACAGAGTTGAACGCAGGAAGAGATGACGTCGAAGACCTTTTTTCTAGGTCTGCGTTCCAAAAAAAATCAACAAAACCATATTTTACGTGACTTAAATTATAGAGTCCCCGTAGTGGGGAAATGATAATGGAAGACAGGAACGAACAAGTTCGTACGCGCCGTGATGAGATTATTCTATTTTAGATAAAAGTTTTTATCTATATTTTAATAATTTTATTAATTCTTTAAATTTATAATAAATCGTTTATATAATTAAAAAAGGACATTACTGCAACATATATATATAATTTAAACATAGAGGAGGCTAATGTTAGATGAAAACGGGGAGATAGATTGAAAAATAATTTTGCTACTATTTATGTTAATATTCAATTTTTATTCGTTATTACATTTTTGCTTCAATCTCAAATAGACAGCGATGTTTACGTGACTCAAACAATAGAGGTAGGTAGAGGCTCTTTCAAGCTTGCATTGATCACTTGGGTCCGCTGGGCCTTTTTTCCTGAGGGTCCGAGTACCTTTTTTCCGGTGGGAAATCCTGCATTGGATACCCCCATTCCGGGGCGAGGTGAGCGGTTATGTCAGACTCCTACCGACTAAAACCCCTCCCATGATCCACCAGCCTTCCGAAACTGTAGAAAAATAAAAATAGATTAATGGTTTATTTAAAAAAAAAAAATAATAATTTAAAAAAATACTTACGTTGATATTTCATCAGGCTTCATGTTTCCATGCAACATATATCCTATTTCGTGCAAATAGGACATATATTGCATGGATATAGTGTATACAGCGGTTGTCTGCAATTTCCGCAGGTACGATAGCGTATTGCGTTGTATGCTTTGCTTATATGCCTTCGAACGACATATACTGGATCGGCTTCAGCGTCCGCGTATTTATTCATGCATAAAGCACAATCCTTGTGTCCTGATCCTGAACCGTCTGTATAATATAAATAAATGACGCAATATTTTGTGCGCCCATTCCGCGCCAAAAATTTCGGGACGATACAGGGCTCTAAAAACGACTTCTCTGCAGTCATCGTCACTATCCGCAGTTTCATAATCGCTGTCGTTTGACAGCGCGTGTTCTTCTTCTTCTTCTTCGCCCGGCAGCGCGTGTTCTTCTTCTCCATCAGCCACAATGTCGTCAAAATAATCAGCCATTTTAATGTATTATATTATTTAAAAAAATGAACTTGATGACACAAAAATATTAAAGACACGATAGTGTTTCACACCAAGTACACACGCAGCACGAGACCTTTACGCACGAATGCACGAGAGCAAGTATCCAAGATTTTTTTAGATTTGCTTCACCTGATGTGTAGATATACTTTGATTGGTGGGGACATTTCTTAAAATGATGGTAAAAAACAGGAACGAACAAATTCCTTGTTTTTTTTTTTTTTTTTGGAGGTACACCCGGCCGAAAATTTTATTTATGAAAGAGTTATACAAATGTTATAGAATTGAGTACCGATAGCAGGTAGCTATAATTTATGACCTACAATTGTCTCACCTTTGATGAGCCATGTGTCGGGCATGGTCGGGTTATGTTACCATTCAGATGAAATTTTTTTACTAATGAGCGAATAGCTTATTTGTTTATTGAGACCCAAAGGGTCTAAGGAATGTCACGTCTTTGTGACGTAAAAGTAGAAAAGGAAGAAACGATTAAGAAAAGGGAAAAAGTGAAAAAGTGGTGGAAGAAAAGTATAAAACGATGGAAAAAAGTGTTAAAAATCGTGGTATTCTCAAGCAAGCAAGCGAGCGAGCAGGATCTTTAAAAATATGGAGCACGAGTTGGAGCAACTGAATGCGATAGAAGAATTTGCTGCATGGGAAGAATATATTGCGCAGGAAAAATACAGTGTGTGGGAGCAGATATGCTGTCAGTTATCAAGGTAAATGTGTAAATTAATATTTAAAATAATGGAGTGTGATGTGGTATAATTTTGCAATATAATTTTGTAACATCATAATTTTGTGTCAAGGGTTTCCACAATATGGAGGCGGTGGGAAGGTTGCAATCCGAGGCTCGCGCGGAAGGATCTCAACACGTTGGCCGACTCAAATTGGCTGAACGACGAAATAATTAATTCCTACATGAATCTGCTGATCGCCAGAAGCACATCTTCGAACAAGTATCCGAAGTACATGCGATGAACACGTTTATTTTTTATTCGAAACTTCTGTCGGGCGGCCACTCGTCTCTGAAGCGATAGACCAGGAAGGTGGACATATTTGCGCAGGATCTTATTATTATCCCTATACATCTGAATGTTCACTGGTGTATGTCAATAGTAGATTTACGCGATAAAACGATTGTTTATTACGACAGTATGGGCAGTGATAATCCGAAATGTCTGGCTGCGCTAAAACTATATTTACAAAATGAGATTCTTGACAAAAAGAAACAACCTTATGATATGAGTGATTGGACATTTTATTCCGCCAAGAACAAGATTGTTCTTGGCGGAATGTCAGACGACAGCGATTATGAAACTGCGGATAGTGACGATGACTGCAGAGAAGTCATTTTTAGAGCCTTGTATTGTCCCGAAATTTTTGGCGCGAAATGGGCGCACAAAATATTGCGCCATTTATTTATATTATACAGACGGTTCAGGATCAGGACACAAGGATTGTGCTTTATGCATGAATGAATACGCGGACGCTGAAGCCGATCCAGTATATGTCGTTCAAAGGCATATAAGCAAAGCATACAACGCAATACGCCATCGTACCTGCGGAAATTGCAGACAGCCGCTGTATACACTATATCGATGCAATATATGTCCTATTTGCAACAGACGAACGACAGCGATTGTGGTATTCTCATGCATGTTCGCAGAATACGTCTGTGCAAACAGGGAGATAACGTTCACGCAGGACGACATGCCGTACTTTAGAGACAAAATGTTTAGGGAAATAATAAATGGTAAACTTTTGTAAAAATTATATAATGAATAAATATTTGAAATATAAAATACAAAAATGTGTGATTAATATTCCTTCCATTAGTATTATACATACATATATAATAATAATAATAATTTTTATTTACGGGGAAAACCCTTTAGTATATACACGAGAGAATGTAGTTTATAAAATTAAATAAAATAGATAAAAATACAATCAGAAAACAATAAGTAATGTTAAGAGAGTAAACAAATGAGTTTCCGCTTAAATGTAGACACATTGCCACCGAAGAAATCAACTAAGTTGGTATAATTATTTGCCGAGATGACTATTCAAACATGAGTTTACGCCATATAAAGTATGATGATATTTAACATTAAAAAAGGGTGATTGTCTTAGGTCCCTGATTGGAATATTTAAATAAATATTTTTTAATAGGTCAGAACTATCGATAAAATTGTTTAATATTAAAAAAAAATTATATTAGGTCAAAAATTAATCTCCTGTTCTCTAGAGTGATTAAAATTTAGTCTTTTTGATATGAGATAGTAGTCATGGCAGGTAATAGTCATAGGATATTATATTACATACATAGCTGAGTCTGCCTTCCAAAGAAATTTTGTATCGAAGAGTTTTTTTTACGCAAATGTTATAGAATGGCAGGCATAATTTATGACTTACAATTGCCTAGTCCTTTGACGAGCTATGTGTCGGGACATCCGTACCCGTAGCTGCTCAGATGGGGAGGGAGGGAGTAAAGATAGAAACAGTTTCAAACTCTTTTATGCACGAACGCACGAATGCAAGTACTTGAGATTTGGAGATTTGGTTCACCAGATGTGTAGATATACTATGTTTACATGATTTGTCAAGTTCTGAGACACCCTCCTTGTGGAATGAACCGGGCTTATGTACGGCTTATGTACGGCTTATGAGCCGGGCATAGTTTGCATTTTACCGTACTACCATCTGATGAGATCGTATAATAATTCCGTTCTTTGTACGGTACGATGGTTTTGACATTAATTATCTGATGATCTCCTCTTAAATGGCCTAGCATGTTTATGTACATAAAACGGCTGTCTCCGTGAATGTTTCCGTTATCCGTTTTACATCTCCTGCACTTTGCAAACCCATCTCTTATATCATCATAGTATTCCCACACGTCAGTTTGATTCTCCATTATATCCGTCTTGTGTGGCAGGTCGTCTAGCACTAAATGTGGTACAGAACCGATCTCAAAAAGCGTTTGAAATAACTGCTCGCAAAGGTCGAACAGAGAAGCATGACTTATTTGTCGGGAATGTATGTAAATATAAATATGTAATGTAAGCTCTAGATTCTGGAAATATCGAAAGCGCTCTATCACGTGTTCGATATACAGGTGACATGCCTCGACCACGTGTGTGTGCGTGCCGGGCCTGTCGAAAGTACGAGTCGGAGCGGCGCCTCTTCGCGGAGCAGTCTCTTAAAATTTTTCATCGCGCGATACGGTCCGATTGCTTCTAGTTTGTTGTAAAGTTTGACACTCCGACTAAGGTTTATCCAAATGATGAGCGACGCGAGTTTTTATGCTCGAATAATTACGACGCGACCGTTCGGTTATCGCGCTCGGCGCTTCTTAAGAAGGGTTGCGCCTCTCGCGTAATGCAGAACGTAAGAAGAGTGATTTTCGAACTGTATGCGTGTGCCGTTACTGCTGTGTGTGAGTGTGTATGCGTGTGTGCAAAAGGGATGAAAGTGAAAGAAAATGAAGAAGAGCGGAGTTAATAAGAGAGAAATAAAGGTACGATCGAGCAAACCCCCCCCCCCGCCCGCCAAAATGACTTCTTCCCCCTTTCGAAAAAGTGTCGTCGGGTGGGGGATGGGTATCTCATAATGGTGAAAAACAGGGATGGACAAATTCTATATTTTTTGCGTGGAGGAACATCTAACCGAAAATTATTTATGAAAGAGTTATACAAATGTTATAGAATTGAGCACCGATAGCAGGTAGCTATAATTTCCCACACAGAACAAAAAGCTCTAATGGACGTCCACTAGACGTCCATCATGGAGATTGAAAACCTCCATTAGACATCCATGAAACTTCCCATGGACGTCTACTAGTCATCCATAGTTCCGCATTGCACACCTCCATTCGACCTCCACTAGACGTATTGATAGATCTCTTTTAGACGTTGTATAGATTAACCATAGATGTTTAATGGAACTTTGGAATTCTGTTTTTTAGTAGCTCCCGCTTAATTTTAGAAGATTTTCCTCTCTCAAATACGCTCTCAAGAAGATATTTTAAAATCTAGAGAAATACGAATATTTACCCGACAAAAAAAAATTATCTTTAACTAAATTTGTTTCTTAAGATACCCAAGTCTATATGATTATAAATATTTTATTTGTATTTGAAAAAAACACTTACCTTGGTGGGATTCGAACTCGGGACCTCTGGATCGTGAGCCAACTGCCTTACGTGGTAGACTACTTCTTAATTTAATGTAAGTGTTATATATAGTCTACATATGTCATAACCAGTGCAAATATATAATTTTTCAAAAATCATCTTAAGAAACAAATTCAATTTAAAAAGAATAAAATTTTGAATTGGATGTATGATATAATATTTCTTAATGTCGGGTGAATGTCAGAAAAAAAACCAGTACCGGCTCATTACGAAATTTATTTGTGTTCGTAAATATATTTATGAAACCGCGTCGCGGCAGTGCGCGTTACTAACGCTCGCGGTTAATCTATGTATTTTATGTATATAACGTAATACTTCTAAAAATTGTATAAAAATTAATAATTTTAAATTATCTAAAAATTTAAATTTACTTATAAAACTTAAATATTAATATGTTGGAAACATTACGTATATAAATCTATACATCCATAATAGACGTCTAATGGATATCCATTATGGATTTGTAGAAGATATCTATGATGGAGACAGTATGGATCTCTATTAGAGATCTATATCTGACGTCCACCGTGGAGATAGAGGTCGCATGGAGCTATGGAGGTTGTGTGGACGTCTAATGGATGTTATGTTTCGTGTGGGGCTGCACAACTATTTGCATAATATAAATTATCTAATTGCATTTCTATCAAGAGAAAATGCGAGTAAAATTCGATTGGATAATATTTTTTATGCAAATGGTTATGTGCAACTATATTCAAGTTTGTCGACTGGATAGGCCTTAAAACGCATATCCATAAGGAATCTATAAAACGTCTAGTTAACGTCTATTAGTTATCCATCAAAGCTCCATTAAACGTCTAGTTAATGTTTATTAGTTATCCATCAAAGTTCCATTAAACGTCTAGTTTACGTCTATTAGTTATCCATCAAAGCTCCATTAAACGTCTAGTTTACGTCTATTAGTTATCCATCAAAGCTCCATTAAACGTCTAGTTAATGTTTATTATATAGTTATCCACCAAAGCACCGTCAAACATCCAATTAACGTCTATTAGTTATCCATCAAATCTCCATTAAACGTCTAGTTAACGTCTATTAGTTATCCATCAAAGCTCCATTAAACGTCTAGTTAACGTCTATTAGTTATCCATCGAAGCTCCATTAAACATCTATAGTTAATCTATACAATGTCTAAAAAGAGATGTCTTAAGTTACGTATAAATACAATTGTTTAAATACTCCTAAAAAATGTAAAAATTAATTATATTAAATTATCTGAAAATTTAAATTTGCTGATAAAACTTAAATATTGATCTATTAAAAACATTATTTATATATAAGTCTATTATACATCCATAATAGACGTCTAATGGATGTTCATTATGGATTTGTAGAAGATATCTATGATGGAGATAGTATGGATCTCTATTAGAAATCTATCTGACGTCCACCATGGAGATGGATGTCGCATGGAGCTATGGAGGTTGTATGGACGTCCATTGGAGGTTGTGTTCTGTGTGGGTTATGACCTACAATTGTCTCATCCTTTGATGAACCATGTGTCGGGACATGGTCAGGTTATGTTACCATTCAGATAAAATTTTTTTACTAATAAGCGAATAGCTTATTTGTTTATTGAGACCCAAAGGGTCTAAGGAATGTCATGTCTCTGTGACGTAAAAGTAGAAGAAGAAGAAATGATTAAGAAAAGAGAAAAAACGATAGAAGGAAAGTATAAAAACGGAAAATAGTGTAAAAATCATAGTATTCTCAAGCAAGCGAGCGAGCGAGCAGTCTTTAGAATCTTTGGATTGAAGAAAACGAAAATATGGAGCAAGAGTTGTTGGAACAAGCCGATCAACTGAATTCGATCGAAGAATTTAGTGCGTGGGAACGGCGATGCAATCAATATCTCGAAGTGTTGGAAGAACAAAGCGGAAATAAACGGCCTCGATTATCAATCAGCGACCAGTTGTTGGTGGCTCAAATCGTACGAATCGAAAGTAAAAAAGATTCAGTACGTCAACGTTTCGTGCATGTGGGTGCCGGCTACAGTGCGGGTGAGACAGGACTCAGATGGCGCGAGATAGATACGGCTTTCGAAAGCCGCATATTGCGGTAATCAATACCGATCACATCGAACTGCGACAATTTCTCGAAGATGTGAGAAACATTGTAAGTACTCAATCGTGTGCGGAACGTCATACAACAACATGATAGTAAAGATAAACACAGTGTTCAATATTTTTTTGTTAATTATGGAAACTACTTTCAAAATACAGTTTTACTGTCACACATAAACGTCGGTGTACATTGTGTATATTGAACTTTAAAATTATAATTAGGGTGACGGCTTTTCTAAGGTGACAGCTAGTAGGTAGGGCGCCAGATTCGTAGCTTTCCGTCGACTTCTATAAATCGACTAGAAGACTAGTCGACTACTAACTTATAAAAGTCGACTTTCCGTCAACTTTGCTCTTATAGGGTCTCTTTCTCTCTTTCTAAGGGGGACAGCTAGAAAGAGATGAAGAGTGAGTTTAATCGGAGGCTCAAGCTAATCAGAAACTGTGAAATCGGTCCTATGTGTATTAAATAACATAATTTAACACATGAAGAAGCATGTAAAAAAAGCTTCAGTCAAATGTGTCATTTTTAGACGCGTTTGCGTGTAAAAATATATAACGTACTTGAATTGAATTGCAGTGTAGTGCATTTTAAACAGCAATTTTTCAGATTTCCAACGATGAATGTAGTACAAGTTATTAACTAGATATGAATAAGAATTGAAATGTCGGTTTTTCCTTAACCTATGAATTAGTTAATGAAAAAATATTGAATGACAATCTATAACGAGACAAAAGAAAGAAAAATCTGTTTTTCAGAGTCTATTAAACGAAATTGATATACCTAGTGTTTTTTATTTATTATTATAAACTTTGAGAAAAATTAGTATCTCGATGGATGTCCTTTTATCATTACGTAAATTTGTAAAATAAAAATAATCAAGGAAAAAAATTAAAATAAAAGTGTCAAGTTTTACTGTGCAACTATGCAATTTATTCGATTTTTTGCAATATTGTCATAATCTAAAGATTACTATTTTTAAAAAATTGTCTTAATTTTTTTGTAAACTACATGTCTTTGATATATAAATAATAAATAAAAAATTAAAAAGTATTAAAGAAAAATTTTTAAGGCTCCTGTTCACTCACTGCAGCCATCTTGGATTGATGACGTCAGAAGCGAGAAAATCATGAAAATATATCATGAAAATTCTTGCAATTTACACTAAAATAAAAATGCTTTTTAATAAAATACCATCTGTAAACGATAAAATAGATTTGTAAAATACACCGAAAATTCCTCTTTTATATGAGTAATCCACATTTGTCGAAGTGAATGTTGCCTAATCAAGAACGAAAATAAGCCGTTTGATAGCTTCCGAATTGAAATAAGTATTTGCTTGCACAATAAAGTGGATATCTTCGATGTATTTTAACACTATCACAATAATTTTAAATGTAAAAGCACTGCACTAAAATAAAGAATAACGCTGTAAATCGCAAGGATAATTTTGCTCTGACGTGTCATTTTTCACGTCTTATAGTTCACAATTTTGCCAAGTGTGACGCTGTCTCCGCGAAAACGCGGAGTCGGCGGAGTTGGCTCGTGAGTAAGCAGGAGCCTTAAAAAGAATTAAAATATATGAAAAAAAGGAGGATTGTTGATTAAAGTTGATGGGGATAATGGAGAACCTCTACATGATAGCCCGGTCAATTTAGCCCAAAAAGTAGGGGTAAGGTTACAATAATTCCGATACAGCTGAAAATTCGTACGAATGTTCGGAACACCATTATAATGAACTGTGAAAAGTCCCCATACATCCCGTGCCTGGAAAAAATTTTATTCAAGGTCAAAGATGGCAAAAATGGGTTTTTTGTGTTTTTCAGCCGAATGGTAAGCTTTATCATAAAAATAGCTTAGACAATAATTGTAGATCGTGCAATTATCTATAATAATTGTCTCTATACTTTTTTCTGTAAGAGTCACCGTTTCCGAGATATAATCATTCAAAAAGTTGAAAAAACGGTGTTCTTCATAATATGCATAATAGACCGAGAGCTGACTACGAAAATACCAACGTCATTTATTTAAGAAAATTTTCAACCTCAAACGATTGTGGCAATGTTGCAAATTAAGAAAGGGCAAGTCTGGCAGCTGGCCGGTGGTGCGTTTAGCGGGGGCGTACGCCCTTAGCTGTAAAATATCGAGGATGAAAAACGTCAATATCTGTACGGCTAAAAATTTTTTTGCGTGTATTATATAATATTGTAAAGTACTTGCAAATGTTGCCAGACCTGTAGGTGGGGTCTAAAGTATTGCCAGATCAGGGTATAACTGCTTAATACTTACAATTAATAACATTCACGTCATTTCTGTAAAATTGAAATTTTTTGCTTATTGTATACGTGTTTAATAATCTGTATATGAAATGACAGACAAAAATCTCGAGTCTAACACCGTGCCAGACGTCGCCGAAAATCTCAGTATCTATGGAATGTACTGTAAATTGCCGGCAGCAACAATTAATTTTATCACTTAAATTTTTCGAGCATTAAATTTAAAATGTTCTCTGCTAATAACAATAATTTTTACGAACATTTTTTTACGGGAGGAGGGGTACACAAAAACTTCGGTTCTAAAACCTTGACAGACTCCGACAAACAAATCGTAGGATATAAATGTTCAACTTTTTTTACATATGTTTTAAATTTGAAATGTTTTGTTAATAAAAATAATAAGTCTAATAAGTCTAATAAGTAGTCTATTATAAGTCTTATAATAATAAGTCTATGTTACATCGCTTTCTATAAATTCTGTATACCTACTCGTGAAGAATAGCTTCTATGTGTGTATTTTATCGCCCCGGTAAAGAGCTGTTTGTCGGAGTCTGTCAAGGTTTTAGAACCGAAATTTTTATGTACCCCTCCTCCCGTAAAAAAATGTTCGTAAATATGATTGTTATTAGCAGAGAACATTTTAAATTTAATGCTCAAAAAATTTAAGTGATAAAATTAATTGTTGCTGCCGGCAATTACAGTACATTCCATAGATACTGAGATTTTCGGCGACGTCTGGCACGGTGTTAGATCCGAGATTTTTGTCTGTCATTTCATATACAGATTATTAAACACGTATACAATAAGCAAAAAATTTTAATTTTACAGAAATGACGTGAAAGTTATTAAGTATTAAGCAGTTATACCCTGATCTGGCACTTTAGACCCCACCTACAGGTCTGGCAACATTTGCAAGTACTTTACAATATTATATAGTACACGCAAAAAAATTTTTAGCCGTACAGATATTGACGTTTTTCATCCTCGATATTTTACAGCTAAGGGCGTACGCCCCCGCTAAACGCACCACCGGCCAGCAGCCAGACCTGCCCTTTCTTAATTTGCAACATTGCCACAATCGTTTGAGGTTGAAAATTTTCTTAAATAAATGACGTTGGTATTTTCGTAGTCAGCTCTCGGTCTATTATGCATATTATGAAGAACACCGTTTTTTCAACTTTTTGAATGATTATATCTCGGAAACGGTGACTCTTACAGAAAAAAGTATAGAGACAATTATTATAGATAATTGCACGATCTACAATTATTGTCTAAGCTATTTTTATGATAAAGCTTACCATTCGGCTGAAAAACACAAAAAACCCATTTTTGCCATCTTTGACCTTGAATAAAATTTTTTCCAGGCACGGGATGTATAGGGACTTTTCACAGTTCATTTATAATGGTGTTCCGAACATTCGTACGAATTTTCAGCTGTATCGGAATTATTGTAACCTTGAATGTCTACTTTGACCGGACTAATGAAGATTGATTTTTATACGACAAAATAATGTATGATTAAAGTTGATGGGGATAATGGAGAACCTCTACATGAAGATTGATTTTTATACGACAAAATAATGTATGAGATAATTTTATTTCTTAAAATTGTCCTTAAGCACTAATTGAAAATTATGCTCTTTCTCTTACAAATGCGCAACATTGTATTAAAATCACTGGCAAAACTCTTTTATTTTTAATATAATTTTTAATATAATTTTTAATATAATTATTTTTCTAATATAATTATGAGACAACATGATTGATTATTTAGAAATATATTTTATATCTGAGATTATAAATATAATTCGCAATATAACTACTATACATAGTACTAATTTTGAAAATAGAATCTGGAATGTGTGATAACAATAATTTTTATCTTATTTTTTCAAGAGAATAATTATGTTACACTTCCAATTAACTTAGGTAGTAAAAAAAGTATTATTTTATATCCACTATTATATAATTGCATTTTTCTAGTTATTACACAAAAGGCATAATGAAATTTTAGTATTTCTTAGCAAGTTTCTCATAAAAGATGTATATATTTTTCTCTATAAAATATATAAAACTAAGATCTATAAAATAAATGTAATACTGTCGTTCGATTTCTCCCATTTTTAGTTGTAATAAAATACTCTTCAGTATAGATAAATGTATATATAAAAATCTAAGACTCAGTTTTCTAGGATATATCTATCAGTTCCTTGCCTAGCACGGAATAAAAAACGGTTTTAAAATATACATTTCCAATTTCTTCGTGCTAGTTTTTATCTCTAAGGTGTAAGTTTATATTAACACTTTGCCGATATAGATTTAATAAACTGACACAAATACAAAAAAAATATTTTTTTTTATATTTTGAACCATTCATAAATTTTCAAAAAAATTGACAAAGTGTTAATAAGGATCTTAATCGTTTATCACGAATATTCGTACACTATGTAAAAACGAATCAACCTACAAAGTAAGAAAACTGACTGCGCTTGATAGCAAGAAATATTCTGAAGCTTTATGAATATTTCAAGCAGCCAACCAAATTTTCCTTCTCTCGACATTAACATGGGTAAACTCATTTTTATATGAATTTTGTTGCATCTTATTTTTATATTAGTAATCGTAATCAATGCAACTGTTGATATATCGGTGACGATTGTCCGTCGGTCACACCTTGCGCTGCCAATTCTGCGAGCGTTCTTTCGAGGTAACTATGGTCGGGATAACCATGACCGGACGTGGACGGTCCGAGCTCGGTCTTGTGATGAATCTCGTTCCACGTGACAACGTCCTCGCGACCGGTAGTGACCGATCGGCCGATTGTGAAGATTAGCCTACGCTCAAACGCGATTTGCAACAGCCTTAATACACGGCGGCCGAGATTGTTGTCCGGCAGGTAGCACACCCGGGGAAAGCCCACGGCATAATACGCCTGGCCCGGATTTGGATGTTCGTTACCTTGAATTCCAGATGGAATACTGAAAAAAATTAAAATTAAGATCGATATACCGACGTAGGTTTGCGATTGTTTCTCCCGCGAGTACATTTATACAGAGAAATAAATATTAATTCACATCTTATGCATTTCAAATCAGATTCATTTAAAATTAAGTTAGTTTATTCCGAATAAAATTTATTCAAAATTGTCTTAAAACTATCGATATACAGAAATCTTTCTGGGGAATAATTACGACGTGAGATTTATATAAGTGGATTTTCCATATATAAAAATTAAAAATAAAAGATTTGGGGAAGTACTTCACAACTTGTAAGTTTTTTTGACTTGGTTTGTAAATTTGTGCGATAAATATAGGTTCTGTCTTTTCTGTACTTACTCATAAGTGATTTGTATGGTATTGGTATTTGGGAAGCCCGGTAATGCTCGCGGTATTCGCGTCCAGTTCATCATACCCGGCGGTTGATTGCCTCTCTTCTCGCCGTAGATCATACGGCAAACTGGACACTGTATGTACATAGGTGGCTGCTGGCAGCTAAGCATCGCGTTTAAACACGCCAAGTGCAGTCTGTGTCTACAACGCGTCAGTTCGACTGTCAGTGGCTCCGGAACGCCCAGGCACACCGGACATGAATCGGAGCCATCGCTTTCCACTACCTTCACATACTGGGATATCACGTCCGATGTGGCGTCCATTCCTACGGGATTAATTAATATTAGATATATTTATATATTTATCTAATATCCACTCCGGACACTATGACGTTTGAGAAAAATACCAACTCATTTAAATATAAGTATACAAATGCGTGCAAATATTAAAGTAAGTGTAATTTCGATCGATGAATACACGACTATATAAATAAGTTATTGCTTTATCATATTTAAAAAAATGTAAATTTATAGATGATTGAATAACTAAAACGAGTAAATAAATAATTTTTGTAAGCGCGCACCGAGAATGGAATCCTTGAACGCGTCGTCGCTTCCCATGCTGCTATCCAGCAAATCTACCGGATTCTCGTGACTCAAATACGTGGATACGGTGTCCACGCTTGGCCTGCGACCGCTTTTGATGCTGCTGGAATCGACGTCCAGCACCGTATCCCAGGTCTTCCTCTTCTGACCAGACTCCACGTTCGTCGCCGCAGGATTGTTCTCGATGCCATGTTTGCTGCTGAATATGTTGAAGTTACTGAGAATAACGCGCGCGATGTTGGTCGGTCCGTTCGTCTCTCCGTTTTTACCCTAAAAAGAAAAGGCAACTCGCGAGTGAGATCTCCACAGGAATTGATGCCACGTTGAAGAAAGGCGGAACTCACTTTCTTATTGTTTTTCTTCGTACTTCCGTTAGACGACTTCTTATGCGTAACCTTGACGGCGGAATTCTTGACCGTAACCGACGCGGATCTCCGCCCAGAAGTGACTTGCAATTCCTCCAGCGCGACTTTGACCAACGGATAGGGCGCCTGTTGTATGCGTCTTATCGGCCTTACGTAGCCTGTGCAGCATCTCACTTGCGTCAGATTGCAGAAGTTGATGATGTAAGGGAAACCCAAGTAAGTCTTGGAAATGTCGATGGTTTTGTCACCCTGGGAAACAATATTTCATTAGAAGATTCAAGCACAAAAATTATTTACCTTACACTATTCGTTTGCTTACTCTCGCCCATGCTTCCTCTATGAGACATTGCACTTCCATGTCGTAAGTGTGCCAATCGTCCGAGTCGCCTGTCCATTCCCATTTGGCACCTTTGCCGGCCGGCGAACCCGGCAGATAAAACTTTCTCCTCACATTGTGTGTCTCGTCGCCGTCGTCGCTGCATTGTGTTTTTGTCTTCAAGTTGATGTAATATCTAATTTTCAAACAAATTGATGTATATATTATTATTATTTTCAAGTTCAAGAATTACAGGTATAAAGCGCATGATTTAATTGCCTATTTCTGCCTCATGTATAGTTCTCATAATTTGAATTATTGATAAAAATTCATAAAAAATAGATAAGAAATTTTACATCTTTATTCGATAATAATTGAAAAAACATCAACATTTATATATTTATAAAAATAATTATATATATAAAATACAATACAAAATAAAATAAAACAGAAATATTATATATATATATGTATATAAATGCTTGCGTTCTCTTATTTCTCTCTAAAAATAAACTAAAATAAAAAGTACTTGATGTCAAAAGCAATCACTGAGCAATCAATTAATAAATAAATGATGAATTTTCGATAAATAATCAACTGTAGCTAATAATTAAAATTATATGTTCGCCATATACACATCTGCCCATTCCGTTTTCAACTTTTCTCCTCTCTTCTTTCTGTTTTTTTTTTCTTCTTTTCCCTGCAAAACCCAAACATACACCTGCTTCACTTTTTATCGCGAGGCAAGTGCAGTTAAGGCGAACAGTCTACAATCGTATTTCGAACATGTGTCGCTCGGACGGACCTGTCGAGGGTGGGATCCGCATCGTTGAGGAACACCCGCGTGAGCTTCTTATAATGGGCCCGTTCGAGATGTTGCGACACGGCCGGACTGTAGGGCCTCCACCGTCCGTGACGGTTCTCCCATTCCCACACGACCACCGCGTGTCCGTGCTCCTGCCCCTGGGCGCTCATCCTCTTTCCCGGCGCCCCTTGCCTCTCGAACGCTCACTCTCTCCCCCGTTTCCTCCCTGTGGAATTTCACACGCACGCGCGACACACACTCACAGCGCAGCGGCAGCGTGGGAACATTTTCGAGATTTCCCACGGTCACCGCGATCCATATCTCGTCGCCGCGAATCGAATGAACGAACGGCAAATCGGTCCAACTTCTCACCCTTCCTTGCGCGAACACTCGATGTTTTCTCTGATCCCGCGATCGTGAAAATACACCGTCCGTTGTCGGAAATTTGGGACTCCTCTCCCGTGAGAAAGAAAGGGGGGAGGGGAAGAGAAACACACGCGCATCAACACGCACCTGATGCAGAGTGAGGACTGAAGGTTGGCGCACGCGAGAGCGAGAGATGATGTCGTGGATGGTGGACGCGCGGCAGATACGCGGGTTCGATAGGTCGATACGCGAGATATCGCAACGTCGTCTCTTCGAGAATGCTCGCGACCGCGAATCGAGCGATCGAAGAGAAATCAAACGAGCCACCAAGGACGGCCGACGGTTTTAGGGCAACCCCGACCTAAAGGCCCTGGGCACAATAAAGCACATATTTAGGAATAAGAATAAATATTAAATATTAGGAATCGGAATTAGAAATAATAATTAAACGACGCACAATGAAAAAGAATAATATATCCCTAACAGCAAATGTATATTCTGAGAATGTTCAGAGGATATCGTAAAATATAAGATATTATAAGGATGTTCTTATCAGTATATTAAGTATATCCTTATTGTTAGTATATCCTATACATATGTATACAAGATATTAATGCTGTTAAGGATAAGATATAAATATAGGAATAGCCCTGATAGGAATATTTTACTGAAATTCTCTCTCAATTAATTCCATTTCATTAGGTATTATTCCATAAGTTTCATTGTACCTGACATATAAAAGAAATTTTGTTATTACTTTTTAATAATATAATTTAACTTTCCTTATATTTTACAATATTACATTTTACATTTTATAAGGAAAATTATTATTTATTTTAAAATATATTCAGTAATTTTTCAATAACTTTCATTTTACTTTTTATCGATCTCATAGTACTTTCAGCAAAATATTTCCACCAAAGCCACCCTGAAAATAATATGAAATCAATAAAAAGTGAAATAAAAGTTATTGAAAAATTCCTGAATATATTTCAAAATAAATAATATTCCTTATGAAATGTAATGTAATATTATGAAATATAAAAACAGTTAAATTATACTGTTGAAAAGTAATAATAAAATCTCTTACATATGTTAGGTATCATGAAAGAACGCCGCATAAAACCACGGGAAAAGGCCTTTCGGTCAAATTGCCTGAAACTCCGGGAAATGTTCATTCATGTGATGCTGATCAAAAGTTCTCAGACACTTAATAATCGACTGTTCACCCGACAGAAGCATCAGAAAGTCGGGAAAATGCGTCAATTTCCCAGTTGTATAATTCCTACACGAATGTACGTGTATGTACTTCTACGCTTCTTCATTGCATGCATAATATACTACATTATAATTATATCAAGAGCAACTGCGCGTCAAAATCGCCTCGTGTGAACAGACTCTAAGAAGGAAGGTGTACCCAAAATTGCACACGTACGTATATGCTGTCTTGTAAAAGTTGCTAAAGTTAAAGAGAACGAAAAAGTGATCTGTATCTATGCACGTTTGATAGGCACTATTTTTCTAAAACTATCTATTGTATTTATATGCACGTGTAACAGACACTATCGCATAATAAAGATTTCTCCGAAGTATGTTAATATGTTAATTATTTTTAATAGATTTTGTGTAGTAAAAAAGATTCTGAGAAGCAAAATCGTCGCTCATGTTCTGTTTGTTTTCAATTAATACTTAAAATATCACAATGTCAATAAGTAAAGAAATGATATTTAAAATGACATTTATAGATATAAGTATATTTTGCTTCTTATTTTAATTAGATATTATATTATGTTATTTAAACTTCAATATAGTATCTGATTGATATATTATATTTAGTAGAACAAATCAAGAGACACGGTAGTGTCTCGCGCCAAGTACACGCACAGCGCGAAACCGTCGTGACTCTTTTACGCGAACACACGAGTTACAAGTACACGAGATTTTGAGATTAATAACAGTACTTGCTTGCAATTCAAGATGTAATTGATAATGTGAATACATGGCCCATTCAAAAAATGTTTTGGGATAAAAATATAAAGGATCAATTGTACACAATACATGGATATCATGATGGCAAGGTTCTTCCATTAGTTTATATTTTAGCTCCTGGGAAACAAAAACGTTTATACATTTCGGTGTTGACAGTGCTGAAGGAACTTGAACCTCGACTTAAACCTGATTTTTTGATGATAGATTACGAACAATCATTTATTTCCGCTTTCGAAGCGTGTTTTCCTGATATCACAATCAAAGGTTTTCATTTTTATTTCACTCAATGCGTTTATCGGCATGTACAGTCTGCTGGGTTGCAAATTCGGTATGACAGCGATAGCGAATTTGCATGATTCGCGCTAATTCGCTCATTAAATGATCTGTGCCATCCTTCTACAAAATGTTATTTGTTCTCGGTACTTCGTTAACAACTGCATTGTAGCTATTCCACATTTCAATGTCAAAAGGAGCCTTCCAGCGTTTATTACGACGAGGTAGACCAATCCAGGTATGTTCATAATAATCAACAACTTCGCGCAGATCATCCCGATTGTCAGTAAAATATTCAGAATTTTTTAGTACTTCGAACGCTTTAGTCACATCAAGAATAGATACATATGCAATAGCAATCAACATTTTAATGGCAGACGCAAATTCACTCTCGCTACCATACCGAATTTGCAACCCAGCAGACTGTACATGCCGATAAACGCATTGAGCGAACTGAAAATGACAACCTTTGATTGTGGTATCAGGAAAACGCGCTTCAAAAGCGCGAAATAAATGATTGCTCGTAGTCTATCATCAAAAAATCAGGTTTAAGTCGAGGTTCAAGTTCAGCACTGTCAACACCGAAATGTATAAACGTTTTTGTTTCCCAGGAGCTAAACTATAAACTAATGGAAGAACCTTGCCATCATGATATCCATGTATTGTGTACAATTGAGCAAAACATGCCGGCACACTTTTAAATGTTCCGTCTGCGAACCAAGCATCACATGATGACAGGCAATCCAAATTTTTTGCAGTAGAAAAAATTAGCGTTTGTTTTTTCCCGTTGCTGTCGTACATCAAAAAACTTTCCCCTTTATTTGTAACTTTGAAATGTCCTGGTATTTCAAGATCTTCTACATTGCGTGGGGTCATCAACTGCGGATTAGCGCGTGTCCTCGTCCGCTGTACCGTTCGATGTAAGGCCGAAACACTTGATAATTCAGCAGCAGCCGCTTCGGTTATGTTTGAAATTCCAGCAGACACAATCGCATCTGTACTCTCTGAGGACTTTCTGGCTCGTTTCTTCATTTTTGCTATAGCCAGTCGCGACTCAACAAATTCAACATTTGGACCATAATTGTGATCAGTCATTTTCAGAACTGTTTCTGAAAATAAAACCATTACACACGGAACAGTAAACCACGAGAAGCAAAATCACTGTCCACTTACCATTCCATTTCATTGAAGATATGTATACTCGACTGCGACAACTCTCCTTATACTTAATGCATCGTCAGACAACAGCATCAGTATTTTCACGATGCACACCATAAATAAAACCATGAAGCACTAATTGTCGCTTCCTCTTCTGACTACTTACAAATTTCAAAGGCATCGCACACCTGGGTTACATGTCTAAATATCCCGGACATAATATCCCGCGACAAAATATCTTGGTTGTTTTATAGTTGAAGAAGTACAAGGTGAAACGATCGAACAAAGACAAGGGCGGGGACATGGAGCACGTAGAACAATTCGACGACGAGTCTTGTTGAATTATATATATATATATATATATATATATATATATATATATATATATATATATATATATATATATATATATATTAATATCTGATACGTATTAACGTCTGAGAATTTTTACATGACGTACAAAGATTGAATTTTTATACTGCAATATAATTATGTCAATTGAAGGTCGTATTACTATTGAAGCAGAAAATAAAGTTAAAGATTAGAAAGTAATTTTTCAAAAACGAGGTTTGAAAAGAGCATTTATTAGATATTTTTAGAAATATAATCCTTAAAGCCATTTGAGGGAAAAGAAGGTAAGCTATGAATTACACCACGAATCCATAGTTTATAACGCGAAAATTATAGTAACATCGTTTAGTTTGGCACAATTGTTTTATTATTACATTATAATATTCCCATCTATGTATATATACATATGGATCTTATTTATAAAAGTTTGCTGACACACAGATCAACTTAGGAGCTCATCAATCATACGTGGCGTAATAATTACATTCGCAGACAGAGATTTATTTTTCTAATTTTACACTAATGTCACACTAATGTCACACTAATTTCACAAAGTTTTCCGATATTTTACTTCAAACATACGAAAATTACTTAAGCACCTTGCACAATACCAGGCAACAGGCAATAGGAACAGGGAATAGAAATCAGAAATCATGTATAAATGCAGAATAAACAGTGACACAGGCAATAGACACAGAATTTCCGTCACGTTGGAAATTCTGTGCTTATTGCCTGTTGCCAACCAATCATATTTTAGGTTGTAATTAACGCATGTAATCTATGGGGAGACCCCAAACGCAATTAAAATGATTCATCCGCAGCAGTTCCGATCGATCTTTTACGCCGTTTATCATTAAGCCGACGCGATGAATCTTTTCGACCTCGTCAACGTCCTGTAAATGACTTTCGTGTGATCTTAATTTTGGATGTGACATATTGGATATTGCATTGCACTACTATCATAAAATCCATACGCATAGCACCAACTACATCCGTAATGTCCGTTGAACTGTACGCGAAACTGTACAACTGGACGAGCTACTGAGTCCATGCATAGTAGAAGACAATAAAATTTATAGTTAATCTTCTCTCCGGTCAATCGAAGTGTAAAATTTACTCCATTATTCATTAGATCTTCAGCCTGATCGATGAAAATTGATAAATACATCTTCATGAATTCAGGCTTCGGCTCTTTAGAAGTCACAAATAGTTCACCAAGTATGACGTTACAAAATCGAACGAAAGGACTCAATTCATTAATGTAAAGTTGGATTGGCTAGAAGCTACGACTTGAACTCTTAAACATTGGAGCGCCATCTGTATTTACATTATAAGTTAAAGCTCTCGGTAAGAGTTGTTGGACTTTCTGGTACAGACGACTTGTCATATATGTCGCGTATTAATCTATCATTTGGTGTTTGTTTTATTGATTTAATGGTCTCCAATAAATCTGATTGCATGCTTGCATCACTCAGCATCATCTTCAGTTGATATTTTACATTAATATTATAGACAGAAATTGATTCGAACTTTCTGACGAAAGTGTATACTGCTTCTTACAAGATACACATTCAGTTCGCACATCTCACATGGCACATTTTTTCTGCCAAACTTTTCGAGGCTATCAGTTGGTAGCAATTCTTAGTTTCATAATAGAAATGTAATGTCATTTTATCGCGAGATGGATTAAAAACTTTTCCTCTTGCATAATGAGTTGCATTCCAGCATTCAAAATCAAGACCAGCTACAATCTTAACGAGATCTATCATGTCATCTTGATTTTGGCGCGTGAGATTTTTTGTCACTGCATATGTTTCTATCATTAGCAGTACATCCGATACCGTAAGAGATTCGGGAAACATCGCGGTGATGTACCATGCATCTTATCAGTATTGAAATGCAGATTGGATTCGTCCTGGGATTCGTCCTGGGATTCGTCTTGGGAATCATCTTCATGTGCTGAAGTCAATTCACTTTCATTATTTTCGAATTGGCTTTCGCTCGAAGATAGTCATCGGCTATTTGTTCAATGGAATCTTCGTTTGGATTCTCGTCCAGTAATATAATTACGATCGTCAGTAGGTCCAATAGAAGCATTCGACAATAGAAGTATCGAGAAGGAAATCATGTTCCTCCGTACGTTTAGTGGAAAACCAATGGTTGGTACTTCATTCTCCGACACAGCAGGAAAAATGAAATTATCTGCAGAATTTGATGTTCCTGGTTGACAGCTTGAGACATTCTCGTAGGGTACATTACTTTCTTCATCACCTGACGCATTCAACACGACATTGTGAGAAATATTTGTGATTCTTTTGACAATTAAAATTATTTTTTAACTCAAAAAGTAGTGTACTATAAACATTTGCATTTTTACATGACTATACGGCCAGAGTTAATAGGACTCATAGGTTCATATTGGAAATCGTGACGTCAAAGGCGAGAAATTTACATTTAAAATTCTTGCGTATCATTTTTAAATAAAATAATATTTTAACAAAAATACACTTTAGATTGTTTTAGGACACTTGTAAAATGCTCCAAAAGATAGTTTTACGAGTAATTTTTTTATTTTTTTATTTTTCTAAATTGTGCTAAAACTATCGAGTGTTTTCTGTTTAAATATCTTTTTACTTAAAATTGGCACGCAAAAAATTTTAATGTGTCATTTCTTGCTTCTGATATCACAAATTTAACATGGCTGTGGCGAGTAGCCAGGAGCCTTAACCATTCAATTTATCAAATTTTGCGATCTGACTAGCTCGTGGGGACTGAATATTCTTGAATGGATTACCCACTTATTTTATTTTTTTGCCTTTTTGGCTTTATTACGCCATCTATCACGTGTTCTCTTGCAAACTTGTGTAGACTCATATGATGGTGAGAGAATAAGCTTATAAACTTTCTTCTTTTTTGTCGGATTCATCGCAAAAATACATTCAACTAATAATTTTTACTTATCGAAACGATATTTTCTATAAGAATGAAGTGAGATTAACAGATGTTCTGTATCACTCTAAGGAAATACGGCAAATAAACGAAAGCATTGAAATCGCAGTGTTAAATTTACCGGTTCCAGCATAACGGTTCACGGCCTGTATAAATCAGCCTTAATTTTGAAATTATCTGATCTTTCCGGAACCGATCAATAGTAATATGTGCCCAGATAGCCAAGCGGGACATAACATATTGATTTAAAAAAAATTTTCACATTTTTTAAAATAGAATATTTATTTTTATGTAATTATACACTTGAAAATATATACTTTATTCTTTGTAGACTAAGATGTTCATAAATGTAATTACAACTTCGTATAATTAATCATATTTACACATAACAACACATAACAACTCGTAATGTCAATAATTATAATTGACAGTAATCATAATTGGAATAACATAAAATAATCGCAATAATAAATCCGCAATTATATCGCTACCTTGCAAGAAGATCGGCACAATTTAAAAAATATCAGTTTAGAGAAAACGCCTTTTAAAAATTTAATTAAAATTTAAATCACATATTAATAATTTTCAAAAAATTACATCAATAATCTCTTTTACCCTTTTTCCAGTACATATTTGACTAAAGTTAAGTATGTACTTTAAACGGGTTCCAGTTAACTTTAGTAAGTGTCAGCGACGCCAACTTGTGAAAAATATTGGGGGGGCAGAAGGCAAGCATTTCAAATAATGCGACAAAAGTATGTAGATTATATGCTTACATATAGAACAAAGTATCGATACAAATATAATATTTGCGCATACAAAATCGGATGAAAATCTTAATTAAAAAGAAAATAATTGTAACACATAGTGACATAATTGGAGGGAACTCTCCATCAGACATTTTTTGGGGGGGAGACTTTTCGATTAAAAACATGGGTCTGTCGCCTTTGACGTTATTAAACCCCAAGGGGTTCCACCCGGAGATATCCGCGACCGGGGTTATTCGCGGCTCGGATCCCGGTCACCAGAAGGTCTGGTCAATTCGGATTCTTATGGGGCGGTCAGAATTATGGTATTCTGCGCGTTCGTTCAAGATGTATCGTTCGAAAACCTCTTCAATGTCCGTACGCTCAAAGCACTCACTTGCCGGGCGATAATCGGCTAGGAATTTATTACAGTCTGCACACGTTTGGAAATCCGTTCGCGGTCCGTACTGCACGAAATGTCAGAGTACGCTTTTGAATTCCTATCTAACGAGTTGGTATTTAGCGAGTTGACAATCTTCGCAAATTGTTGCACCTTTATTTATGAAAAATATTGAATACACACGTACAGACGTCAGTCATAAGCCAGGCTCTGAGCGGGGTAGGGGGCGGATTCGACATATCTCGAACGGAAGACGCATAAACTTGGTTATAAATCATCTGGCATCTGTACAATATCTTGATGATTAAATTCAAGATATCTCTCTAGATGTTGATAGATATTAGCTGCTGATATGCTCAAAATTTCTTTACAATGTATGCATTTTATGCTCTTCAATTAAAAGAAAAAAATGTTTCCAAATTGGATGAGACTTCGGACGGCTACGTTGTTTTATTTTCTTTTTTCTTATTAAACACACACATTCACAGGTTGTTTAACTCTCTACACTTTTTATTTCTTTTTACATTTCTTACATTTTATATATTTTAACTCAGTGAAGTCTTTCCATATCGGGTGTCTTTTTTTTGGTCCACGGTGTCCTATCTCATTTTTTTCTATTAAATTTTCTATTAAATTATTTTATTAATTCTTTGTCCTTCAATCGTTTTCTCAGAATGCAGGAAAGAGAAACTTAAATCAAGGTTTATCTTCAGCGCTTTTTTCTTTTCCTTGCTGTTTACGCGATAGCACAAATTCTTCCAATTTATCAGCTGGTATCTGACTCTCTTGTTCTGATACAACCAGATACACAGGCGCAAGAGAGACCGATATACTCGTACTCTGAACATTTCTGTACATTTACATACATTTCTTTGCAATAGGTGCTTTTTGTTTACATCAAAACTCAGATAATTCTCACTTGTGACGTCGTTCTATCTTTTTTGATTTAATAAAGACAGAATAACATCAGAAGTGAGAATTATCTGAGTTTTGATGTAAATGGAAAGCAACTAATGTATGCATTTTATGCTCTTCAACTCAAAAGAATGTTTCCAAATCAGATGAGACTTCGGACGGCTACGTTGTTTTATTTTCTTTCTTCTTATTAAACACACACATATACACAGGTTGTTTGACTCTCTATTCTCTGTCAATTATTTCTCTAAGTTCACTGATAATATTAAATGAGTGTGAGTTACTGCTGTTATGTCTGGTTTTGAATATGAGCACGAATCTCTTAGTGGTAAGAGATTTACTTTGAACGTTCTGTCAGCCATTTCGTACAAAACACGTCCGAACTTCCGCTTCACAAAGTTTCCTCTATGAGGAAGCAATAAAATATATAATATTAAGTTTTGTAAGAAAGGAATTAAAAATTTGTTAAAAATCTAAAAATTGTACTGGAAACGAAGTCGAGATATAAAACTTGAAGATTACAGTGCCACCATGGATAAGAATATTGACAATTGCTCACCGAAATTATTCGGTTTTTTTTCTGGATGCTTTTTTTCTATGTGATCTTTTAAATAGTCCTTCCGCAAATATACCTTCGAGCAATATAGGCAAGGAAAACTCTGCTGGCGATTTAAGTTTGACCTGTCTGTTTACGCCTCCGGACATTCCAAACATTTAAATTTCTGAAATCAAAATAGAAATCAAGAGACACTGTAGCGTCTCGCGCCAAGTATATTTTTTCTAAGATCCATACTTTTTAAGAAAAGTATAAAATTTTATATTATAAAATATAATATAAAATATTTTATATCGTCAATTAAACGACTTTCGAGTAACTTCGCTTAATTCAATTCTTAATCAAACATATTTAATTACATTGTTTTATATCAATCGTCAACTAAAGACGGAAATTAATCAAAAAAGTAATTAATTCCTTGCAACTCTGACACACACGTACACAGGTTGTCTAACTTTAGCTCTTTTACGAAAATACATTAGTTCCAGTATACATGCACTATTTCCAAAATAAACAAGATGATAGTATTTCTTCCATAATAATAACTCCTATTATGGAACTTCTTGAGCTGTTCTTAGCATAGGTATGTTAAAATGCTACATTGTAATATGATATATCTATTACAATTATACTACAAAATTTATATCTAATTGTGAGTTCTTGCTTGCTTTTATGCTGTCAGCATGCTAACAAACTGGAAATAACATTATTTTTGTTCCTTCATCAGGGTATATTCAGGGTTGGGTAAGTTACTTTTTAGAATCTAACGAGATACATTTATATCATACAAATAATTACCAAGTTAGTTTTTTTTTTAATTTTTTTTACTTAAAGTGATTCATCTAATTGTAAGTAATTATTTTGGTCTATGTAAAATTGTGTTGTTCCAGAGGTACTTGAATGCCCAGAGGTACTGGGAAAATAATGTGGGTATCTGCATTAAGGGGAGATATACACCTAGGAGGCCGGAAAAAAAGGTCATTTTTGTGAATTTTTTAAAGGAAAACTATTTGAAATTTCGGATTGGGAGTTTTTCTATCTAAAAGTATACACATTCAGGAATATGTCCAATTTTTTTTATTTAAAAAATCAAAAATTGACGAGGTTGTGGTATAATCTTTGGAGCGCCGTAAAAAAATCCGGGTAAACGGTACCCACTGGCGTTTCTTCAAAATCATTTGAAACAAAAAAACCAAAAAGATTATTAAATTAGATACTATAATCTAGTACTTGTCATAGCCGATTTTGAAAATATCGATTTATGACAAAATGGCGGACGTTTGAACATAACATAGCGATTTTTCGACCAAAAATTAGTTATTATTTTACCTATAAAACAAAAACTAAGCAACGAAAAAAAAAAATCCTATGACAAGTACTAGATAATGATGTATAGAATAACCACAAAAAAAATTCAAGGCAATCGGTTCATTGGTTTTCGAGAAATTTTGGGTACCGATTTGAAACAGGCGGCACGGCGCGCTCTCGGAGACGGTTCACTCTCTCGGCTGTAACTTCGTTATTTATCGAGATATTGACTTGCAATTTTAACCAGATATTCTTGAGACCTCAAGCTTCAAGAAAATGCAAAAAAAAAAACAATCGATTTTTTCGACCATGCTAGGTGTAGGTATCTGCATTAAAATATGGAAAATATTATTTATTTTATTCTGACTATTCGTTGCTCGAACACAGGCTCGACAGGTGTAAGAGAGACCGATGTATTCGTACTCTGAACATTTCTATACATTTACATGTACTCTGAACATTTTTGTACATTCACATACAACATGCGGAGAAACTGGGCTATTTTTCGGAGGAGACATTTAAACTGTGTTGGTTCACAGTCCACACGGTGGCAACTGGGAACTGCTGCTACGTGTGACTGTCCTTCTAGGAGTTTCCCTACATTGTGTAATATACGCAAGACAAATAATTACTTACATATTAGGTGGCCTTGTTTCATGTCCCGTTTGTAATTGAAGAGACGAAAAATCAGATCTTCTGATTATATATATATATATATATATATATATATATATATATATATATATATCGATACTGTTTGCGTCGCTCTACGTATCCGTCCATTGGTAGAGAGCGAGCTGTCAAGCATGCTTAGACACAGTACCTGGAGAACACCAAGTTCGCATATGCAATACCGACAAAGCATTCACGTACAATTACGTACTTCCTCCTCACGTTGGACAAGAGGACTTTTATAATACAGCAATTAAACGACTCGTAGATAATACTTTCCAAGGTAAATATTTTCTCACCTTTACCAATCTCTGCAAACTCGACTTTTTAGACAATATATTGCCTTTGCGTTACGAAAGGTAAATAATGGTTCTCTTTATTTCTTTATCAAGCTCTAACGTTACGATACTGGCATATGGACAGACTGGTAGTGGTAAGACCCATATATATATATATATATATATATATATATATATATATATATATATATATATATATATATACCCAGCAAACACAGTAATCACCGAGTGCGTAATTTGATAGCAAATTGTCGCCAAGATGGCAACAAATTCGGAATTTGATGCCATCTTGGCGGCAATTTGCTATCAAATTACGCACTCGGTGATTACTGTGTTTGCTGGGTATATATATATCTTTAGGTTAGAGAATTTGTTATTCCTAATATAACATTATAATGTTCGTTTTTATCAATTAATTAATTACGTCTCTGAAGTACTTGCATACAACATATCGCAACTGAGAATCTGTCATACGCTAGCCTTTGTAATTACGAAACACCTGGATAGTTATAGTCAGCATGCAATAAAATTAACCAATATGTTTCAAAATGTAGGTGAAGATTTTGCATGTTGCTCAGTATTGAATCCTAATTTGGTTTGCCGAAAATCTCTGGAATAATCGGTAAGTTCTTGGGATGCGCCACCGAGTTTCGCCATATTGTTGCTGACCGTAAAGAATTGTATATGTAGCGTCGATGCTACTTTTGCTTTCGCTCGCTCGCTTTATGACGACCGGATGCGCAATGGAAGGTCCGTAATTGATGAGACTAGAAGATCGGGTAGATACGGTGTATATTCTTAATATGTACAGTTATATACAGATATGTACAAAGCCGTTGATGTGGTATATTTTCGTGGCCCTGAAAAGGGCCGATTGCGCGGGGCTACCGCGGATGCCGTTCAGCCCACGTAACGGGGGGCTGCGTCCGCGTCCGGTGGAGTGGCTGTAGTCCCCGCTGATTCAGGTGTCTCCAGGCCGGCGGTGTTCCGGGCGGCGTAACGGGCTCGCAAGGATGGAAGTCCTCGTGCGACGCTCGTGCTGCGGGGCTGGTATCCCGTGGCCGGTCGGGCTGCCTCGGCGGCGGCGATGATCGTTGAGACGGAGGCTCCGTATGTCCAGGGGTATAGCTCGTCCTCGATGGCTTCCATGCAGGCAGTGTGACGTTATCAAAAAGTACTTCACTCTCTATACCTCCTTTTAGAGGGAGCGTACGAGCCGTGAAATGCTGTAGATGCTTTCCGGGTGCGGCCTTATATTTCGTCCTGGCAGAATATTAAACGCGAGAAAGCTCAGCCGCCTAGCGGTGTAAGCTTGTTGTTATCGTCGTATCACTCTGGGAACACGTGTTTTGGCGCGCGCGGCCGCTTGCCGTGCCGCTGGCGCTCCTGCCTGCCGGGGCGCGTGGAACGGGTTGCCGTTCCGTAGGCGCGTGCCTACACGCTCGCGGTGTGGCGGTTGAGCCGCCGTTTCTCGGGGCGCTCATAGCCGCCACAGTATAATTTGTCTAATGTAAATTTGTGTGTTTCTAACATTTCTCTAAACTCCATCCAGTTTATTATATCTTTTTCCGTAAAGTCCCCATCTTTCAATTACGTACTTCCTCCTCACGTTGGACAAGAGGACTTTTATAATACAGCAATTAAACGACTCGTAGATAATACTTTCCAAGGTAAATATTTTCTCACCTTTACCAATCTCTGCAAACTCGACTTTTTAGACAATATATTGCCTTTGCGTTACGTTAAAGGTAAATAATGGTTCTCTTTATTTCTTTATCAAGCTCTAACGTTACGATACTGGCATATGGACAGACTGGTAGTGGTAAGACCCATATATATATATATATATATATATATATATATATATATATCTTTAGGTTAGAGAATTTGTTATTCCTAATATAACATTATAATGTTCGTTTTTACCAATTAATTAATTACGTCTCTGAAGTACTCGCATACAACATGTCGCAACTGAGAATCTGTCATACGCTAGCCTTTGTAATTACGAAACACCTGGATAGTTATAGTCAGCATGCAATAAAATTAACCAAAATGTTTCAAAATGTAGGTGAAGATTTTGCATGTTGCTCAGTATTGAATCCTAATTTGGTTTGCCGAAAATCTCTGGAATAATCGGTAAGTTCTTGGGATGCGCCACCGAGTTTCGCCATATTGTTGCTGACCGTAAAGAATTGTATAATTGGTCTAATGTAAATTTGTGTGTTTCTAACATTTCTCTAAACTCCATCCAGTTTATTATATCTTTGTCCGTAAAGTCCCCATCTTTCCGTAAAGTCACCATTTTGTCATATTCAATAATCGATTTTAATGTGAAAGAACATTTAATGAATAGCTTGCATGCGACTTCTAGCAGCATGCCACCAACTGCGAAAGCTCAAAAGCCCTTTAAATCTCTTAAGAATTCAAAAATAGAATGTGGTATTGTAATCCTAATAACTGGAAATCTATTAAAGTAGAAAAATAGATAGATATGTAGGGGGCACAGAATAAAACTTACGTAATCGTTGAATGCAACTTTCAAATCATTTAGTATATCAGACTCCTCTTCTGTATTTACGTAATCTGTAAATATTGGTGATTGACCGTGCATCATACTGCATATGTCAAACAGATTTGTATTGCGCTGCGCTCCGCTATTTCTTAAGCACTCGCGTTTGCGTCGCGCACTCCCGGATTCGCGTAAGAAAGGAAGCACACTTTTAAAAGGAGGAACTTATGTTTATTTAGGAAATACAGAGAAGGTTTGGAGAACAGGTCCGAACGGTTTGAATCTCCAGATAAATCTGACAGGCGATAATAAATCAATAAATCCATATGTCCCGTTGTCAAGGGACGCGCTTCGACTTGAAGCTACTTGTGAGCGAAGTTCAGGCTTCTCGTGAGCGAAATTCAGCACACAACGGGTGTCTCAGCACGGGCGCAACACTGCCCTCCCTCTTCAAGATTGTCTGAATAAGCGGACGGTTCCCAGGATTCTGAGACGATCCTGCCCTACCCTGAGCTGCTGCTGCGGGTTACCGGGCTACGTCTCTACCGGGTCCTCTTTCTCAGGAATCCCTGGTCTTCCTCCGAGACGGATTCTCGTCCTACCCCGAGCTGCTGCTGCGGGTTACCGGACTACGTCTCTTCTAGACCGACTTCTTCCTCTTCGAGTCTCCTGTCACAGTCTCTTCTGGGGGAGAGCTGGCCAGGGTCCTCCCCCTTGCTGATTTCAGGACGACTCCGTTGGAACTCCACTTCATTCCGGCTTGGTGCGGAAAAGTGTAGCACAATGAAAACATATGTTTCTCCTTTGGAGAACAGGTATATTCATTCTTAGTATGGTTCGAGTTAGTTGTTCTTCACTCATTGTCATTGATTGGTTTTTGATGTACCGGAAGACATGATCAGCTATGTTTTTCTCAGTAGCTGTTTGATACAATCTCATTTGGAAGCACATTTTACAGTAAAATCGCGCATCTAAATATTTGATTTGAATTTACGCTCCTTAGTGACTGCCACCATAACTCTCCAGGCCATAGGGATGGATCATGTTTGCAGTAGATCTATTACTTCTTTTACTGTAACATGAGGTTGACTTAAATAATGGACAACCACACTTTTTGTTGTTGGTGGGGGTCCTGTGGGAAATTTCCCATATCTGTGGGCCTGTTCTGTGGGCTTGCTT
The DNA here is from genome assembly GCA_030770225.1 of Temnothorax unifasciatus. Classification (NCBI taxonomy): domain Eukaryota; kingdom Metazoa; phylum Arthropoda; class Insecta; order Hymenoptera; family Formicidae; genus Temnothorax; species Temnothorax unifasciatus. The sequence continues at coordinate 178,751 of JASTWK010000330.1, forward strand.
GTCGTACTCGTGAATCCATTGATCAAGACAAGGAATAATTGATTTATCTGAAAGAAGATCAGAGATGTCCACATGATAGTCAAAGGCTGTGGTCCACTTGACGCTACAAATGCTTTGGAGCGTTCTTCTTCTCCTTCTTTCTTCATTGAAAGAAAAGAGAAGAGTAATGCTTCGAAGCATTTGTAGCGTCAAGTGGACCGCAGCCAAAATCGGTCTAGTGGGTAGAGCGCTAGATTCGTAATCCGGAGAAACCTGGTTCGAATCCCGCTAGGCCGATGAGAATTTTTCTCAGCAAAACGTTGCCCCCCATCTGGCGGATAGATCTCGAATGGATACAATATCCCCAGATGGAAAACTGGGCTCCGTCTTTCGGAAGAGACGTTAAACCACAGATAAAAAATTCTTTCTTAGCCTTTAGACGATTATATATTGTCTGTTTCGGCACTCCGTATTTTATGGAAGCTTCTGGGACTTTACATATGCCATTTTTGACATCTTCTAAGGCCTGTTCTAAATTATTTTCTGGGTATTCCTTATAACAGTGGTATGCCGTTTTTTTTTAAGAGTGTTTTTTATTGAGAGTCAAAATCGAAGTTCTTTAGTAAGGTTACGAATTGGAAGTCTTCTGGAGTCCAGGAGTTTGCAGAGTTTTCATCCCATGTGTTGTTCATGTAGTTCCTTTTGATTTTTTGTGGAGCTCTGGATTGAATGTTTAAAACAAGCCATTTCTTGTTTTTTTAAGGCTCAAACTAGTTTATTGGCCATTTCCTCACAAGGACCTTTGCTTGCAGTTCCTTTTCTTATCCAGTTATTGACGCTTGATGTCATGTCTATATCTGGGTGTCCGAAACACTTCCATAGGCCTGAGAGTCTAATCTCATCTGAACATTAATGTCGCTGCAAACCGGTTTCACAAGCAGCTTGTAAAATCGCGTATTACGTATCTTATCTCTATTTTCTTCCTACCGATGTAACTCACAACTTTCTAGAACCGTCAGCTGTCCGAGCAATTAGAGGCTGAGAACGGGAAACTTGAAATCTCAAAAATCAATGGAGTTTTTCACATGGTGGTAGTGCCATTATACTATACATTTTTCCTCCTTCTCCTCAGTTTTTATTAAAATATTATGACGTGCAAAATACAATTGATATCTGCTATTAAAGTATTTTTATACAAAAGGATTTAACACTTTCCTTTCTAACTGTCCTCCTTATACTTATATTAGAAAGAGCCGAAGAGTGAGTTTAATCGGAGACGGTGAAATCGGCCCATAGCTGCAGTGAGGAAATAATATTCAATATCAAGTCGAAATCGATTTATTCTGAGTCGAAAAGTCATCGAAAGTTGTAACATGAATCAATCGAAATCGATGAATATTTTAATTACTTTTTGATATATGTTGTCGACGTCAATTAGACGTCGATTCGATAGGTCATTTCTCGCTGGGATATACAGGTTATTTGACTCTTTACACTGTTAATTTTTTTTACATTTCTTACATTTTATATATTTTAACTCGGTGAAGTCTTTCCATATCGAAGAAGGGTGGCAGTGTGGTCTTGTGGTAAAGCGCCAGACTTGTAACTCCGAGGAACCGGGTTCGAGTCCACCTGATAACAGGAATTTTTATATTCCAAAATCCAAACTACACCTTCTGCACGAGTGAGGCTCGTGCGGAGAAACTGGGCTATCTTTCGGAGGAGACATTAAATTTGAAATTGGTCGTCAAGCTTGGGGAGCTTGGGAGTTTTGGTAAATTCGGCGATATAAAATAAATATTTCAAGATTCATAAACGACCTATTCATTATATTGACATGGTATTCAGCAAATAAATTGCATTTTGTGCTAAGCACTGCTTTTTCTAATATTCCTGCAGCAATGACTATTATTCCATAAGCCGGGATTAATTTGGTTTGAACAAATGTATATATTGCTTTGATATCGGGTGTCTTTTTTTGATCCACGGTGTCTTGTCTCATTTTTTTCTATTAAATTTTCTATTAAATTATTTTATTAATTCTTTGTCCTTTAATCGTCAGAATGCAGGAAAGAGAAACCTAAATCAAGGTTTGGACACTTTACTCATTTACCTACTCATTTTGGACACTTTATCGGCAACGTAGGAAAAGTGTCCATTAAAAGACCAGTTCTTATCTAGGTAGACTCCAAGATACTTTATACGGCTAGATAGCTTAATCCTTATATCTTCGAACTCCAAGAAGGCATCACGCGGGCATCTCCCGAAGAACATCGCCTCAATCTTATCCCACGAGACCTTGAGGCCAAGGGCTTTGATGTTGATCATGATGCGCTCCAGGCATTCGGTCACTAAGGCGCATGCGGTGTCGAAGTCATCCTCCACCACCACCAGGAGGATGTCATCCGCGTAACAGATAATGTGACAACCGTGGAACAGAAGAGTGCGTAAAACCAGGTCAAACGCCAGGTTCCACAGGAGGGGGCCCAGCACAGAGCCCTGAGGGACCCCCCTGCGAACTCTCCTCGTGCGTCGTGATCCATCTGCAGACATAAATCGAATCTTCCTTTCCGATAGAAACGCCTCAACTATCCGTCGAAGGTAACCCGGAAAGTTTTTTGTGCGTAGTACGCTCCAGGATGTTTGACGGAATTGAAAGCATTTTCAATGTCCAATGAAAGTACCAGGGCCACCTTACCGTTCGCACGAACGTCCTGAATGATACTCTTAACCAAAAAGAGGGCGTCCGTCGTTGAACGCATCCTCCTGAACCCGAATTAGTTCTCAGATAAGTCAGATCGAGGATTTTCCTTCATGAAGGCATACATACGATTTGCGATAACTCTCTCGAATAATTTGCCAATCTCGCTAAGCAAGCAAATCGGGCGAGCCTTAGGGATCTCTCCCGGGGGAGGTAACAGAATAAATTTTTCTTTGTAATTATTACATTAACTTTTGTATTTTTCTTTTTTTTACTTGATGTCTATAATTACTTAGCAGCTGTTTTTTTTTACCTTTTTCATGTTTATACGCTTCACGCTCTTTTCTGATTTTTTTAATGTTCTCAACATGAAGTAAGTCATCACTAAAATCGTTATTTTTACTATGTATTAAATTGTTCTTTTGCTTGCACCACCATGTTAAAATATTTACAGCAATCACACATACTATTGTTTTAAAAATGTTGTTGTGATGTTCCATGCACTTATGCCAGTCTACGTTAATGTTCCAATTTTCAAAATGGAAATGATATGTTCTAACAGTACCTTGAGAATGTTTTGCCGATGGGATCGCGTCTCTAACAATTTATTTATCCTACATACTATTTGCCTCGCAACAATTGGAAATTCACTATTTCTTAAACTCTCATGACATTCTTCGCAATCGTTAAATTTTTTTGTTATGGCAACAATAATTTCACTTAAATGTTCCGAGAAATATGCTAAACTAGATTCTTCGCAAACAACTATATCACTAAACATTTCATGCGGTTCGCCATCACCACTGTTGTTGCAAACAACATCACACACCTCAGCATTTACAAGATCTCCCTTTAAACACTTTTCTAAGGAAAACAACATGAAAGAGCCTTCCGCGGTTTTACAATTACCGTGAATAATTGACACTGATTTCATGTTGCTTAGTAGTAAAGTTATGAATGAATCTTGAAATTGTCGAGGTGTTGGATTAATATTACGAACCGCATGACTTCTAATCTGTTCAAAAAATTTTTCAATCGGATCTTGATTACAATACCGCGTTTTTAGAATTTGAAAACCGAACACTGAATGTACTATTTTCCAATTTTTTTTAAACCCGTCGATAGTGAACCAATTTTTCAAAGATGGCACTGATATACTTTCGTGTGTTACCTTATGTAGCACATTTTCCGAAGTCGATTTTTTGCGTCCATCCAGAATGCGTGATGGGCACTGTCTTCTGTCACTGGGGAACGTAGATCATTCTCATTCACTTCATTACCGTTTACTGAATCGAACAGATCATTAAAAAAAAGCACTGTTTCTGCTTTGGTAATTCCTTCTTCAGTATCTATCTTCAGCTGTGAGTCCTTCATTTCCACGATACGTGTAACAGCAAATATGAATAATACAAAAAAGAAAATATTAGAGACTATTCTGTAGTTTTTAAACACAGATTAAACGGACATGAATTTTTTAAATTGGAATAACGTTAAAATTCTAAATATAGAGAATTTATTACAATACATTAAAATGAGTATCTCCGAAATGTTTTACATTAAAAGACAAAGGAATGGCACCAACCTTCAAAAGGACACGTTAGAGCTTTGTGATGATTATTCTTCGATTATCGAGTGACTTCCAACTGACATCCTGCTTTGTCTGTTTTATTTATTGACTAGCTTTATTTCTTTTACATACGATGCTTCATGATATTGTTCTGTATCCATTTCACCTTTGTAATTGAATCTAACAATAAATGTTTAGTCGGTGCGCTGATCTTGGCTCGAAAGGATCGTCTCCTCGATCGTCTCGTTATAGAACACAGACCCTGGTGACTGTCGCGAGATTGACTGTGAATTTGGTGAGTGAACTATACATTATTACGAAAAACCCGTGAGTTGTGAAATTTCTTAGCTAATTTTATGATCTCTTTTTATTCAAACGACAGCAGTCAGTTATGTGATATACAATAAGTTCAACTTTTTTAACAACTATACCGTCAACCGTTAATTTAAGAACATAATTACAATTTTTTTTTATTTATGTATTATTAATTAGATATATATCGTTCGTGTAGAATTAATACCACAGTGTCTGGATTAGTGTCGGAAAAGTCACAGATTTACTTAAAACATATATCTTTTATTTAGTACAAATTTTATCGTCCGCGTCACTTTAATTTCTTAAGTTAAAATACACGTATGAGACAGTGTAGAGAGATGTAAATATTCTTCTAGATCTGTTTACACAATTAATTAATTCGCGATTGAAGTTATTGGTGTCTGACATTTTTGTAAAATATATCATGTTTAAGTAATTAATTATTTTTAGAGGTATATATATGTTTATATTAAATATACATATACCACAATATTTGGGGGGGTCCCGATTGCCTACAAATCGATTGCCTACAGTGTCGTTTGCCAACATTCTATTTGCCGACAATTTGTTTGCACACAAAAATTATTGTCTACAGATCGATTGCCTACAAGCTCTATTGCGCACAAATAAAAAATTAAGAGACAAATGGACGTTTGCACACAAGATACTATTGCACACAAGACGCATTGCACACATGATATTATTGCCTACAGATCGATTGCCTACAAGTTCTATTGCGCACAAATAAAAAATTAATTATTAATTATTATTAAAATTAAACATTTTTAACAAAGTCGTTATTTCTCTCGACCCGACTGGCCAAAATATAATTTATTTAATTTCACAACGTTTCGGCTGCAATTTCAGCCCTTCTCAAGTGAATCACGCCATAAATACTCAAAAATCCTTCGTCACGATGACACACCATTATTCTGGTCCAAGGTGCGTGATAAACAAAAAACAAATAATTTCTATCGCCAGTATAATAATTCAAAACAAAGTCGTTATTTCTCTCGACCCGACTGGCCAAAATATAATTTATTTAATTTCACAACGTTTCGGCTGCAATTTCAGCCCTTCTCAAGTGAATCACGCCATAAATACTCAAAAATCCTTCGTCACGATGACACACCATTATTCTGGTCCAAGGTGCGTGATAAACAAAAAACAAATAGTTTCTATCGCCAGTATAATAATTCAAAACAAAGTCGTTATTTCTCTCGACCCGACTGGCCAAAATATAATTTATTTAATTTTACAACGTTTCGGCTGCAATTTCAGCCCTTCTCAAGTGAATCACGCCATAAATACTCAAAAATCCTTCGTCACGATGACACACCATTATTCTGGTCCAAGGTGCGTGATAAACAAAAAACAAATAGTTTCTATCGCCAGTATAATAATTCAAAACAAAGTCGTTATTTCTCTCGACCCGACTGGCCAAAATATAATTTATTTAATTTCACAACGTTTCGGCTGCAATTTCAGCCCTTCTCAAGTGAATCACGCCATAAATACTCAAAAATCCTTCGTCACGATGACACACCATTATTCTGGTCCAAGGTGCGTGATAAACAAAAAACAAATAGTTTCTATCGCCAGTATAATAATTCAAAACAAAGTCGTTATTTCTCTCGACCCGACTGGCCAAAATATAATTTATTTAATTTCACAACGTTTCGGCTGCAATTTCAGCCCTTCTCAAGTGAATCACGCCATAAATACTCAAAAATCCTTCGTCACGATGACACACCATTATTCTGGTCCAAGGTGCGTGATAAACAAAAACAAATAGTTTCTATCGCCAGTATAATAATTCAAAACAAAGTCGTTATTTCTCTCGACCCGACTGGCCAAAATATAATTTATTTAATTTCACAACGTTTCGGCTGCAATTTCAGCCCTGGCGATAGAAACTATTTGTTTTTTGTTTATCACGCACCTTGGACCAGAATAATGGTGTGTCATCGTGACGAAGGATTTTTGAGTATTTATGGCGTGATTCACTTGAGAAGGGCTGAAATTGCAGCCGAAACGTTGTGAAATTAAATAAATTATATTTTGGCCAGTCGGGTCGAGAGAAATAACGACTTTGTTTTGAATTATTATACTGGCGATAGAAACTATTTGTTTTTTGTTTATCACGCACCTTGGACCAGAATAATGGTGTGTCATCGTGACGAAGGATTTTTGAGTATTTATGGCGTGATTCACTTGAGAAGGGCTGAAATTGCAGCCGAAACGTTGTGAAATTAAATAAATTATATTTTGGCCAGTCGGGTCGAGAGAAATAACGACTTTGTTTTGAATTATTATACTGGCGATAGAAACTATTTGTTTTTTGTTTATCACGCACCTTGGACCAGAATAATGGTGTGTCATCGTGACGAAGGATTTTTGAGTATTTATGGCGTGATTCACTTGAGAAGGGCTGAAATTGCAGCCGAAACGTTGTGAAATTAAATAAATTATATTTTGGCCAGTCGGGTCGAGAGAAATAACGACTTTGTTTTGAATTATTATACTGGCGATAGAAACTATTTGTTTTTTGTTAAACATTTTTATATTAAAGTGATGTATCTTTTTTCTCTGTGTAATTATTACAATACTTACATTTAGATCTTGTAAACGTCTCAATACAGCTTGCAACCGTTCCACTCAGTACTTGTGTGCGTGGCATGTTTTACACGCATTTTCTTAATTTTATTCTTCAGAATATGTTCTTTTGTTATTTTTTTTAATTGTGGACGTATCGTATTCAGCTTCTTACCATTATCCACGCTGTTTTAATCACATCCCACGATGTTATGCGTTTTTCTTTTTCGTCACAGTTTATCGTGAGATCCTTTGTCAAAAGGAGATCCACACTACACTCTCATATTCGGAGAGCGGAATTTAACTGCATTTTTTACTACTTGTGACCATTGCATTTCACTCGACCATCTATATGTACTGAGGAAGGTCCAAAGCAAGGACCAAAACGTTTACTTTATTATATATATTTTATTCAATTTATAATTTTTTATTACTGTCGCCCGACCATCGACGCGAACGAGCTCTCATTTGCCTTGTTTTGTTTATTTATAGTTTTTGATATTGTTAACAGATATTTAATAAGAGGTACAACGCGCCACTCTTGAATTCCTTCAGAGAGAAGTCTGCAATGAAATGTGTGATATTGTCAGATTTAAGTTATTGCCGTATGTAGATTTTATAAGTATTTTTAAATATGTACTTACTTATTTCTCCAATTAGGATGGTTATTTTTTACGTGATTTGTCAACTTCCAAAAGTCTTCATACTTTTTATCTGTGTATTCACACAATCTGCAGATTGTCGTACCACGTGAGCTGTTGTAACATTTTCGTACCTTATATGGTACGGAGGTACGTATACGCTTTGTATTTATATTATGGTCTTTCCTTAGGTGGCATTCTATTTGAAGTATCATTGAAGAGTCGTCTGCATGAATTTCAGTTGTACACTTTGGCATTGTGCACTTTGCCAAATTATCACGTACATTGCGGAAGTAATTCCACAAGTCCTTCAGATCCGCTATTCTTGTAAGCCGTTGTTACGTATTTAATATCTTATTTTTTGATACACGTAACAGCGACTAAAGTCATACAAAGGAATACAGCAAATAAAAAAATTATCGGAATTGACTTAAAAAATTTAATCAGAAAACTAATTTATGTTTTTTTTTGTACCAAACTAATTTCTAAATTCTTTACAGTTATGTAAAGAATTTAGAATGTTAAATCAAATTGATCTAATTTGCTCTGTTAACCAAATTTTTTATTTACATAACAAACATTTTTAACATAACCAAATTTTTTGTTGTGTGAACTAAATTTTTTGTTATATTAACTAAAGAATTTTGTTTGCTCATATCCAACCAAAGAATCCTTGGTAAAAAATGATAAATATGTCGTTCAAAACTTTTAAAAGTAATCTTCCAAATCTTTTAAACACTTAATTACGAAGTGACAAATTAATTTCATTTATAATTATCTAATTTTGATATCTGATACGATATATGTTCTTTATAAATATAGTTCGTGAACCAACTTAATTTCTCAACTTTTATTTATTCGATTATAAAGGCGTCAGCATCATATGTATCCGTACTACATGCTATGAATTGAAAAAGTAAAAGCATGATGTATGTTATACAACGAAAACCATGGTACATATTTGCTAAAATAATAACAATTATTAATTATAAAGCAATAAGTTAATATACATTGACAATGAAGTAGAATTAAACTTATAAATAATTTAATATAAACTTACTAATAAATTAATAAATGTTATTTATTTACAGTTAATAAATTTAATTGCATTTAATAAAATTATAAATATTTTCTTCTTATATGTTATTACTAGAGTAATGTGTAATAATTTTAGTTAGAAACTATGTAATTATTTGTTGCGTTCAACTATTATTCCTTTATTAAAGTTTGTAAACACTTAGTTTTTTGAGTACATTTGTATATAACTAAACATTTATAATGTCCTCAATTTTTTTGCAAACTTATTATTTTTGAAATTTATTACATAAACAAGTTTGGCATCATGATACTTTCTGTATTGAAGAAAATTATTCTCTATTACATGATTTTGTTTGCTTTAGTCGGTTATTTTGTTTTCTCATTATCTTATATCTTTAAGGACCAGAAGTTGAACTGCACGTACGAACATAATTATATTCCATTTCCTTAGAATATTTAATGTCTAATCACTATCGTTCTGTCGAACATTTTATAATTTTCACAATTGGTAGGATACGCGGTAGAGATATGTTTTTTGTCGATGTAATTACGTTGAGACAAGAAACGAATGCAAGAAGAAAAGTTCTTTTTTTTAAAGCTGCCGTGTAGCGAGCTATTTTTTTTTGTTACGTTAGTAAATTATTACCATTATTTCTCGGTCGAAATATACATTGTATCAGACTATTTATGGAATTATAGTACATTCAAAGAATTATATATTTTAACTCGGTGAAGTCTTTCCATATCAGGTGTCTTTTTTTGGTCCACGGTGTCCTGTCTCATTTTTTTCTATTAAATTATTTTATTAATTCTTTGTCCTTTCAATCGTTTTCTCAGAATGCAGGAAAGAGAAACCTTTTTTTTTTTTTTGTTTCGAAGGAAGTGAGAAAATGCCTCGCGCATTCTCCGAGGGCCGGCCCCCGGGATATGTGGGGCTTGCACCCACTAAAAACTCACTCCCAAACACATAGCACGCAGGACAACAGTTACGACACGCGGGAGACTCGAGGTATTACTTCACGTGCCACAACAGTCCTCTCGCAGGGGCGACAGAAAAACGTAAACCGAACACGAAATCACTTGGAGGATTAAACAGGGACGCCGCGGAACCCCGCGAGAATAACCCCCTAGTCGAATGGTTGACACGAAGTGTCAACATCCGACCGTCTCAGAGAGCCCTCATGATAGTGATATGCAGGTATTCATATCATACCGAAGACTCTCTTCATCGGCTGCGAGGGCATCCAACGGGGAACCACGAAGCCCCAAAGAAGACGTACGGAACATACATGTACGCACCAAACGAAAACAGGAACCCCTCTATCCGAGAGAGGTACCACATTCAGCTAAAACCGCGAGCAAGCTCGCTAACAGAGAGCGACACAAACCGCCACCACACTTAGAGACAATCGGACATAGGTCCGCATCACGGGCCAGCGGCAACAACCGCCGGCTGTTAGTAGATATCGCGCCCATCCCCCCCCCCCCCCAAAGGGAGAAGAGAAGCACGGGAAGGGAGGAGCGCGAGAAGAGAACAACCCCGGAGATCCCGCCGCAGGGCGCAGAAACCCCAGGAGGACGACCACCCACACCCCGCCGCCACAACGGAAGCATCCGGCAAAACCCGCTGAACAAGCAGCGGGAGCCGGAGCCCCGCAAGCACAGCGGTGAGCGGCAGGACCACGGGCGACCGACCCCCAGAGGGCCCCACGACCAGACGCGGCAGGGTCTCCAGGGAAAGAAGAGAACACGCAGAGACGCACACAGAGATAGCGAAGCACACCAGCAGCCAAAAGACAGCCCAGCGCCGACCGCCCCCGGACCAACCGCCCCCCAGAGATCCGGGAGCGTCGCGAGAACGACGCACCGGACCCCAGGAGGAAGAGAGACCGGAGCCGGCCCGCACCCGGCCGCCCCAGCAGCAACAGGTAAGCCCCGCCCACAAAAGGGAAGGAAAGGAACCTATTCTCCATAATAATAGCGCAGAAGGCGCAACAGCGCATATCAATTTACAATAGACATAAGCGCAAAGACGCATAGGAATATCGCACGCAGATTACATTATCCGGGGTCAAGCAAGGCACGCTGTCGCAGACGCTCGTCCTCTTCTTTATAGACCGGGAGCCCGCGACAAAATTTCTGTCAAATCTTATTCACCGCCATATTAATAGAATTAGTTGTTTTAATCGAGTAAGAAAGGTACATGATATTGGCGAAGTCGGTCAGCGGTCCATAGATGCAGAAAATTATAACAAACATGTAATTTTTGAACGTGTCCTTGTCAAATCTTATTCACCTTGAAACTTGTTTGCTAGTTAGTTTTTAATAGATAATTTATGAAAAAACGTTTCTTACACTTGGCAAGCGGGACAAAATTGTTCTTACAGGTTGTAAAAAATGTAATATTTCACGAGGGTGATGTCAAATATTATTCACTTTAAAATTTATATGAGAGGTAAGTTTGAACTATAAATAATACGAAAAAAAAATTCTTACGGCTTGAACGCGGGCCAAACGAGTTCTTACACTACTCTGAAACTAAAAATTAAGAGTGCCCACGACGCTCTTTTGCTGCAGTGCGCACATGGTAATTTTCCTTTAATGTAGTACGTTAGTATATAAATCGGGTTTGCCACTTACGAACATGCAAAATAGATGGACAATAAAATGTGGAATATTTTTTTATTGTATATTATTCATTCTTTTTATTAAAGTAATACGTATAATGTATAAAATCAAATATTCTGAATCTCATCGTCACTGTCTGAATTCTCAGAGGAGGAGTTCAAATTAATATCTGAATTATTTAATTCTAAGTCGTCCATAGAATGAGCAATTTCATCGTCATCCATTTCCTCTGATTGATTTGAAATTACACAATTCATGAATATTTGCTAAGAATTGTAGAGGAATCAATTTTAAATAACAATACAATACCTTCATTTTCTTCATTCGGATTCTCCACGACGATGTCGTCGATACTTATTGGCATTTGATCGCCTTCAAACCATTTGAAGGAGCATGTGTCCTCCTCTAATTTCCAACCATACTCTTCTATCATGAGATGATTTATCTGCTGTCTGTGCGCGTTTCGCCAAATGTTTGCAATATAGATGGATCTCAGAATGTGTTGTTTTAATTCTGCTTTGCTAGGAGGTAGCACTGACCCATCAAAGTTTTTTTTCGTCATTTTGAAAATGTTCTCTTTATCACTTAACTTATAAGTTTTACAAAAAGCCGCAACTCTCGCTTCATTAATACATTTCAGTTTACAATAACCGTAAATTTTACACACATACTCTTCGAACGCTACAATTGAGGTGTCAATGTTCAACTCGGTGACGCTACAAAAAGTCTGAATAAATTTTTTATTTCTTTCGAGCACTTTTAAGGGTCGACTTTTGCCTTTTCTGAAAAAAGCAGGGTTAAAATCACACCCAGTTAGAGCATGGAAGGCAGGCAGCGCTGAACATAATTCACTTCCTAAAACTTGAAATAATTTGTTGACGTCAATAAATCGCTGCTTCCTCCCAACGCTAACATGCATGTGAATCTTAATCTCTGCTTTTTAATTTTTTTTTATATTATTAATTCATATTATCAATTTGAACTCCTCCTCTGAGAATTCAGACAGTGACGATGAGATTCAGAATATTTGATTTTATACATTATACGTATTACTTTAATAAGAAGAATAAATAATATACAATGAAAAAATATTCAAAATTTTATTGTCCATCTATTTTGCATGTTCGTAAGTAACAAACCCGAATTATATACTAATGTACTACATTAAAGGAAAATTACCATGTGCGCACTGCAGCAAAAAAGCGTCGTGGGCACTCTTAATTTTTAGTTTCAAAGTAGTGTAAGAACTCGTTTGGCCCGCGTTCAAGCCGTAAGAATTTTTTTTCGTATTATTTATAGTTCAAACTTACCTCTCATATAAATTTCAAAGTGAATAATATTTGACATCACCCTCGTGAAATATTACATTTTTTACAACCTGTAAGAACAATTTTGTCCCGCTTGCCAGGTGTAAGAAACGTTTTTTCATAAATTATTTATTAAAAACTAACTAGCAAATAAGTTTCAAGGTGAATAAAATTTGACATACCCTCTGCTTTTTTTTTCACTCCCCCGCAGGGGTTGGACCACCCTCCAGGTGTAAGAAATGACTTTTCAATATTAGAAGGATGTACTCTATCGAATATATAGGGTTTCCCAATGAATAAGATTTGACATAAATTTAGTGTTACGGGCTCCCGGTCTATTACGCTGTAGAACTCTCTCGGCGAACGTGGAGAAGGCACCCCAGGCCTCACTGGTGGAGCATATCGCTTCGACGATCTTCCTCAAGGACAGGTCGTGACCGACGACGGCTGTCAGTTCGGCACGCTCCAAACTCCAGAAGCTGCATACCGACAAGGTGTGCTCGGACGTATCTTTCTCAGAGTCGCAATAACGACATATAGGAGTTGTCTCCTTGTTAATTCTATAAAGGAAGACGCCGAAGCATCCATGACCGGATAAAAATTGTGTTATCCTATAAGTGAGGAATCCGGATCTACGGTCTAGCCAGCCATCAAAGTTTGGATGGATCGCGTCGAGCGTTCTTCTGCCCGACAAATTAGGTCGCCGAATATGATCCCTCCATCTAATTCGGAGCGCCGCCCACTCGTCTTGTCGCACTGCGGCAGACAACACATCATTATAATTTCCTTCCTCCTTCATCCTTCTAAAGCGGAAGTAGAGCCGTCGCAGGTAATCCGCGTAAAGATGGATAGGCGGAATTCTTGCCAGCAGGGTGGAAGCCTCGTACGATACTGTACGGTAACACATCGTTACCCGTTGAGCGGTCAACCTAAGCGCGCGGCGCAAGATGTGCTGTTTATTCTCCGAATTAAAGAACTCCTCACCCCAAATAGGAGCCGCGTATAGGACTATGGAAGTCGCAACAGTATAATAAAGTCTATGTTTATTCTCAATTGGACCTCTCAGGTTGGGAAGGATCCCACACAGGGCCCGATCGACCCTGGTAACCTTCTCCGCGACATATTTAACGTGGGCGTTGAAAGCCCATCTCTTATCGACATGAACCCCAAGATACTTCATACTATACGCTATTTTAATTCTGATTCCCTCATAGGTGAAGAACGAGTCTCGAGGGCAGTGCCCGAAAAAGACCGCCTCCGATTTGTCCCAAGATATAGACAGTCCAAGATCCCGGATGTTGATGAGAATCCTGTCCAGGCACTCCACCGCGACAGCGCACGCCGAGTCAAAATCCTCTTCAACCACGACAAGTAGGGTATCGTCGGCATAGCAGATGAGATCGCAGCCGTCGAAAAGCATTGTCCGAAGTACTTGGTCAAAGCCAATATTCCACAAAAGTGGACCCATAACAGAGCCCTGAGGGACGCCTCTATTAACGCGTCGAGTACGACGAGTGCCATCCGCGGTGGTATATCTAATTTTCCGGTTTCTCAAATAGTCTTCGATAATTCGACGCAAATATGGAGGTACCCGTTTATTTCTCAAGGCCCTTCTTATGCTGGAGTGCTTTATAGAATTGAAAGCGTTCGCTATATCGAGCGAAAGAGCCAACGCAACCTTGTTCAATTTGACCTCAAGTCGAAACTGAAATAAACATTTTCTCTCTATAATGAATAATATTTTCGCTTGAATTTCTCTTAATATCCAAATTATTCCGATAGCTTTGACTGAAAACGTGCTGATTAGAACATTTTATTATTGATTTAATACAAATGAATTACAATTAATTAATACAAAATTTATCATTAAAAATGTGATACATAAATTTTCTATTAGATCGCATTCAGTTATCGATCGCACTTTCAAATCCAGCACTCGAATCACTTTCAGCATTATTATCATTGCTTTTGTTTACATTTTAGTCATTTCTCGGGTGTGTTTCTCCTGCCTGATTTGCGTTTTGACGGTCAAACCATTGAGTAAATCTGTAAACATAATATACATATATGTATGTGTATTACAAAAATAAATTTATTTATATGTATATATTTTTACCTGGATTTTAGACAGCGGTAAATATGTGCGGCGAATATACCAATAACTATTACAGATACGAGAAAAATGATCTTCTCGGTGGTTGTTTCTAGTCCGCCTAAAATTGATCCGACAGCACCTGTAAAAATAATTTAAATAATGTTATATCGAAATAATATAAACCCTATTTCCTCCAACCAGCCCTTTCGTGTCCTTACGAGTTTCTAATCCTCGCATCCTCGCTAAAAGGAGTAGCTTTTATATGCGCTTTGGAACATTTCGTTGTGATGCGAGGATTAGCAAAGGGGCGGAAAACACGTTGGAGGAAATTAATAGGGTAAACTGATTAAAATATCATATATTCATCATATGTCATATATTAAAAAGTACTTACCATTAAGTGCTGCCTGATATACTGGTCGGTATAAATTTAGATATTTGTGTTGGAGCCATTGCGACTTTTGATTTACTTCTCGCAACTCGCAACAGAAAGCGACTGACAACAAGGTTTTGTTCGTCTTTAGCGCTTTTTTCTTGTCCTTGCTGATCACGCGATAGCACAAATTCTCCCAATTTATCAGCTGGTATCTGACTCTCTTGTTCTGATACAACCAGATACACAGGCGCAAGAGAGACCGATATACTCGTACTCTGAACATTTCTGTACATTTACATACATTTCTTTACAATAGGTGCTTTTTGTTTACATCAAAACTCAGATAATTTTCACTTGTGACGTCGTTTTATCTTTTTTGGCTTAATAAAGACAGAATAACATCAGAAGTGAGAATTATCTGAGTTTTGATGTAAATGGAAAGCAACTAATGTATGCATTTTATGCTTTTCAACTCAAAAGAATGTTTTCAAATTGGATGAGACTTCGAACGGCTACGTTGTTTTATTTTCTTTTTTCTTATTAAACACACACATTCACAGGTTGTTTGACTCTCTACACTTTTTATTTCTTTTTACATTTCTTACATTTTATATATTTTAACTCAGTGAAGTCTTTCCATATCGGGTGTCTTTTTTTTGGTCCACGGTGTCCTATCTCATTTTTTTAAATTAAATTTTCTATTAAATTATTTTATTAATTATTTGTCCTTCAATTGATATATCTATTACAATTATACTACAAAATTTATATCTAATTGTGAGTTCTTGCTTGCTTTTATGCTGTCAGCATGCTAACAAACTGAAAGTAACATTATTTTTGTTCCTTCATCAGGGTATATTCAGGGTTGGGTAAGTTACTTTTTAGAATCTAACGAGATACATTTATATCATACAAATAATTACCAAGTTAGTTTTTTATTAAATTTTTTTACTTAAAGTGATTCATCTAATTGTAAGTAATTATTTTGGTCTATGTAAAATTGTGTTGTTCCAGAGGTACTTGAATGCCCAGAGGTACTGGGAAAATAATGTGGGTATCTACATTAAAATATGGAAAATATTATTTATTTTATTCTGACTATTCGTTGCTCGAACACAAGCTCGATAGGTGTAAGAGAGACCGATGTATTCGTACTCTGAACATTTCTATACATTTACATGTACTCTGAACATTTTTGTACATTCACATACAATATGCGGAGAAACTGGGCTATCTTTCGGAGGAGACATTTAAACTGTGTTGGTTCACAGTCGACACGGTGGCAACTGGGAACTGCTGCTACGTGTGACTGTCCTTCTAGGAGTCCTTCTAGGAGGACGAAAAATCATAAGGAAATTGCCAACTTTCTAGTTGGCAAAGTTGGCATTTTTCTTCTGATTTTTCGTCTCTTCAATTACAAACGGGACATGAAACAAGGCCACCTAATATGTAAGTAATTATTTGTCTTGCGTATATCACACAATGTAGGGGAACTCGGGGCGCTAAGGTTTTATCAAGTTTACAACATATTAACAAAAAATAAATAAACTTTGTTTTGTACTAAAATATTTTTTGAAATGTTTCCTATAAGAAAAATGCAAGTTTTACTACAAAATAGCATAAAGTAATGCGTAAAACTAGAATGTTTTAAATAATCATTTCTTCTTCTTTTCTTAATCACACATTTCGTTGCAGACCTAGCACTTCAACTTCAACGGCAGGTCCCTCTGCAGAAAGTTGGCAATTTTCTTCTGATTTTTCGTCTCTTCAATTACAAACGGGACATGAAATCATATCATATCATATATATATATATATCATATATATATCATATATCATATATATAATATATATATATATATATATTATATATATATATATATATATATATATATATATATATATATATATATATATATATATATCTTTAGGTTGGAGAATTTGTTATTCCTAATATAACATTAGAATGTTCGTTTTTATCAATTAATTAATTACGTCTCTGAAGTACTCGCATACAACATGTCGCAACTGAGAATCTGTCATACGCTAGCCTTTGTAATTACGAAACACCTGGATAGTTATAGTCAGCATGCAATAAAATTAACCAAAATGTTTCAAAATGTAGGTGAAGATTTTGCATGTTGCTCAGTATTGAATCCTAATTTGGTTTGCCGAAAATCTCTGGAATAATCGGTAAGTTCTTGGGATGCGCCACCGAGTTTCGCCATATTGTTGCTGACCGTAAAGAATTGTATAATTGGTCTAATGTAAATTTGTGTGTTTCTAACATTTCTCTAAACTCCATCCAGTTTATTATATCTTTTTCCGTAAAGTCCCCATCTTTCAATCACGTACTTCCTCCTCACGTTGGACAAGAGGACTTTTATAATACAGCAATTAAACGACTCGTAGATAATACTTTTCAAGGTAAATATTTTCTCACCTTTACCAATCTCTGCAAACTCGACTTTTTAGACAATATATTGCCTTTGCGTTACGTTAAAGGTAAATAATGGTTCTCTTTATTTCTTTATCAAGCTCTAACGTTACGATACTGGCATATGGACAGACTGATAGTGGTAAGACCCATATATATATATATATATATATATATATATATATATATATATATGGGGCATTCCACGCCAATTCGCAAGGGGTCAAACTTCGACCTTTTTATTTTTGATGACCGCTCGTTTTTTAACAGGTCTTTACGAGTACTATACCCCTGTAAGATCGTTTCTATAATAAATGTAGCGTTTCCGAAATAGAGCCTGCGCAAAATGAGGACTGCAAAATTTTCAATGAATTTTTTCGCCTATTAGACAACGTCTAAGAAAAAAAATCATTGAACATAAAATACGCTATTTAGATCATAGTTAAAAAAAAAATTACTCCAAATTTTTATAATAATGATTTTAAACTAATAAAGTAAAAAAACACACAAAAATTTGAATATCTCAAAAACCCCATTTTCTATTTTTTTGAAATTTATAGGGAATATTCTAGGGAGTATTAGAAAAATTTTAAGCCTGGTCCGAAGTTGCGCAGAATTTTTGGGAATTTTTTATAAATTTTTTTGTGAGGCAGTAGTAATATTTGACTCACAAAAGTGTAGTTAAAAACGCGTTTCAGACAATTCTGAATCGATTTAGATGTACTTTTTTTTAGTGATTGACGTTACTAAGATGAAGATCTCGGCATAGCACACGACAATTGCGATCAACAGTGTGGAAAAGGCAAAAAAAATAGATTTATGAGGAAATTTAATTCAATAAGTACATTTATTTAAGAACATATTATTTATTATTTTGTGCTTAGTATAATTATTCGAAAATGAGTAATCTTTAACAATTAATTTATAATTTTTACTTGGTATGACGCAGTGGACACGTTGAGTCTGAGGTATTCTTTTCGTTCTTTTCGTTTGATCGTACCGACCTGTCAAAAATTCGGCGGCGATTTCATAATTTTTTTTGGTCCCAATACTTGACGTATTGGGACGGGGCAAAAATTTTGCAGTCCTCATTGGAACAAGAAAAATTATGAAATTGCTGCCGAATTTTTGACAGGACGATCAAACGAAAAGAATACCTCAGACGGATTCTCGTCCTACCCCGAGCTGCTGCTGCGGGTTACCGGATTACGTCTCTTCTAGACCGACTTCTTCCTCTTCGAGTCTCCTGTCACAGTCTCTTCTGGGGGAGAGCTGGCCAGGGTCTTCCCCCTTGCTGATTTCAGGACGACTCCGTTGGAACTCCACTTCATTCCGGCTTGGTGCGGAAAAGTGTAGCACAATGAAAACATATGTTTCTCCTTTGGAGAACAGGTATATTCATTCTTAGTATGGTTCGAGTTAGTTGTTCTTCACTCATTGTCATTGATTGGTTTTTGATGTACCGGAAGACATGATCAGCTATGTTTTTCTCAGTAGCTGTTTGATACAATCTCATTTGGAAGCACATTTTACAGTAAAATCGCGCATCTAAATATTTGATTTGAATTTACGCTCCTTAGTGACTGCCACCATAACTCTCCAGGCCATAGGGATGGATCATGTTTGCAGTAGATCTATTACTTCTTTTACTGTAACATGAGGTTGACTTAAATAATGGACAACCACACTTTTTGTTGTTGGTGGGGGTCCTGTGGGAAATTTCCCATATCTGTGGGCCTGTTCTGTGGGCTTGCTTGTCGTACTCGTGAATCCATTGATCAAGACAAGGAATAATTGATTTATCTGAAAGAAGATCAGAGATGTCCACATGATAGTCAAAGGCTGCGGTCCACTTGACGCTACAAATGCTTTGGAGCGTTCTTCTTCTCCTTCTTTCTTCATTGAAAGAAAAGAGAAGAGGAATGCTTCGAAGCATTTGTAGCGTCAAGTGGACCGCAGCCAAAATCGGTCTAGTGGGTAGAGCGCCAGATTCGTAATCCGGAGAAACCGGGTTCGAATCCCGCTAGGCCGATGAAAATTTTTCTCAGCAAAACGCTGCCCCCCCATCTGGCGGATAGATCTCGAATGGATACAATATCCCCAGATGGAAAACTGGGCTCCGTCTTTCGGAAGAGACTTTAAACCACAGATAAAAAATTCTTTCTTAGCCTTTAGACGATTATATATTGTCTGTTTCGGCACTCCGTACTTTATGGAGGCTTCTGGGACTTTACATATGCCATTTTTGACATCTTCTAAGGCCTGTTCTAAATTATTTTCTGGGTATTCCTTATAACAGTGGTATGCCGTTTTTTTTTAAGAGTGTTTTTTATTGAGAGTCAAAATCGAGGTTCTTTAATAAGGTTACGAATTGGAAGTCTTCTGGAGTCCAGGAGTTTGCAGAGTTTTCATCCCATGTGTTGTTCATGTAGTTCCTTTTGATTTTTTGTGGAGCTCTGGATTGAATGTTTAGAACAGGCTATTTCTTGTTTTTTTTTTAAGGCTCAAACTAGTTTATTGGCCATTTCCTCACAAGGACCTTTGCCTGCAGTTCCTTTTCTTATCCAGTTATTGACGCTTGATGTCATGTCTACATCTGGGTGCCCGAAACACTTCCATAGGCCTGAGAGTCTAATCTCATCTGAACATCAATGTCGCTGCAAACCGGCTTCACAAGCAGCTTGTAAAATCGCGTATTACGTATCTTATCTCTATTTTCTTCTTACCGATGTAACACACAACTTCCTAGAACCGTTAGCTGTCCGAGCAATTAGAGGCTGAGAACGGGAAACTTGAAATCTCAAAAATCAATGGAGTTTTTCACATGGTGGTAGTGCCATTATACTATACATTTTTCCTCCTTCTCCTCAGTTTTTATTAAAATATTATGACGTGCAAAATACAATTGATATCTGCTATTAAAGTATTTTTATACAAAAGGATTTAACACTTCCTTTCTAACTGTCCTCCTTATACATATATTAGAAAGAGCCGAAGAGTGAGTTTAATCGGAGACGGTGAAATCGGCCCATAGCTGCAGTGAGGAAATAATATTCAATATCAAGTCGAAATCGATTTATTCTGAGTCGAAAAGTCATTGAAAGTTGTAACATGAATCAATCGAAATCGATGAATATTTTAATTACTTTTCGATATATGTTGTCGACGTCAATTAGACGTCGATTTGATAGGTCATTTCTCGTTGGGATATACAGGTTGTTTGACTCTTTACACTGTTAATTTTTTTTACATTTCTTACATTTTATATATTTTAACTCGGTGAAGTCTTTCCATATCGAAGAAGGGTGGCAGTGTGGTCTTGTGGTAAAGCGCCAGACTTGTAACTCCGAGGAACCGGGTTCGAGTCCACCTGATAACAGGAATTTTTATATTCCAAACTGCACCTTCTGCACGAGTGAGGCTCGTGCGGAGAAACTGGGCTATCTTTCGGAGGAGACATTAAATTTGAAATTGGTCGTCAAGCTTGGGGAGCTTGGGAGTTTTGGTAAATTCGGCGATATAAAATAAATATTTCAAAATTCATAAACGACCTATTCATTATATTGACATGGTATTCAGCAAATAATTG